>APFE030844428.1:622-61016 GCA_000404065.3 Pinus taeda
AGAGTCATCTTTTAAGCCCTTTTCTGACTCCTAAAAACTGAAAAGATTGCCGAGCATTTCCTTTACACTCGTTAAAACGGAATTAAAAGACGGTCCTCTTACAGCCCTTTTCTGACCGAAAAAACAAGAAAAGATTGCCGGATTTTTGTCGTTTCAAATTCGATATTGGAAATAAAATGACGTGTCCTTGATCGCTTTTTACTTTTCAGGTCAAAGACACTAACTATGAAAATATCCTTGGTCGCAAGATCAAGCGGTTCTCCTAGGTATTATTTTATACTTTTTCGGGCTTAGGAGACACAACTTTACGAAAAAAGTTCAACATGGAGTTTTCTAAGTTTTTCAGACTCCCTAAACATGAAAAGCGCCGAGTTTCTCCTATACTGGACTCGTTAAAATTTCAAAGTAAAGGACCTGTTCTATTACAAACAGGAACGGACCACTCCTTCTTAGGGTTCGCATCAAAAACTAAGTTGGACTCATCCGAAGGATGGGCTTACAAACAAGCATATGTTATCCTCCTCAAGCTTGTAAAAAAATAAAGAGGTACTTGCCAGAAATGGTGGGGGAAAAATGAGAAGAATGAGCCTATTTGATATCTTTTATCTCGAAGAAAACCTTATTACCGCTCTTGAACACGACACTTATTCGTCCACCTGGGTTGGGAAATCCCTTATCTCACAGTTGACCAAAAATCACTTGACATTTTTAACCGGGTTATGGGAGTTAACTTTGAGTCATTTATCACCAAGCCATCTGTTGTGTCGTTATGTGTTCAAGAGATCTGTAAACAAAACATTCAACTGCAAAATACCTATCATCCATTTTGTCATCCTTGAGTTAGTCCTTACAGCAACCTTTCTTCAACTTGAACTATGATTTCTCGTTGTGGGCTTGCCTACGACGGGTCACTTTCTATCGACATCAGCACATTATCTAGAGAGCTGACTTAGAAATCGTCAGTACATTGGGATCTGCATGCATTAATGGCAGGTTTCTCGCCTTCGATGTCAGTTTTCATCATTGACTTGCGATCGAAGGATTCCATGAAATGTTCGACATCGACTCATTCATTCACATCTCATGGATTGTGCTGTGTACTTTGAGAACCATTGACATTACTGGTGGTCTCTCCCACACTGGTTAACGGTTTACATCATTGACCGGTAATCAAGTGGTTTCTACCATGTTCGACATCAACTCATTTATTCGCATGGCTAAGAATCGTACCAATTCGGGAAGTAGAGATGAAGACCCTGGATCTAGTTTCCACCATCCAGGCTGCGAGGAGTTTTGTATTCATTATGTTGTAGACCAATCATAAACAGATGGCTGCGCCCATACTGTGTCTACACGGGTCTATGATTATCATGTATTATGAAATCATTCCTGTATCAGAGTAGTTAGTCCAATAGTTAAAAGTTTTTGATCTGAGTATGGGAATGCCTACCTCAGCGATGATATGATCTTATACATGTATTTTGTGTTGAAAATTGCAGGTTCTGACCTGGCTCTCCACAAGATGATCCTCGAAATGATAAAGTACTTCACCCTTTCCTATATGATATAACACCCTTATCTATTACAGGCTTCGTACTTTAGGGGGCAATCTGTTACACTGAAATTTGTCACCATGACTATCTGCAGTTAATATGGCTCCATCAATAGGCATATTATCCTCCTTGTCAAGCCTAATACCTCTGCTCTTCATTCAAACTTCAAAAAGAGAGAAAGTCACTTAAAAACATGTTTATCTCTGGGTACGCAGGTTCTCTCTACCTTGCCTGCATGTACGCACTCTAAACACACTGTACCTGTGTACTTATACGCTCTGTAAGCCAAAGGATGGGTGCGTACCCCTGTAAAGGTCAAAAGGCGCAAGTTTCATCTTTAAAAGTTACTTGTGGTCACTTCTAGAGCCTTCTAGAAGAGTGTTTGACGTGTATTGAGCGCCTCCAGATGGTTCATGCATCCCTATGATAGAGGAACTTATCCCATCAAGAGAGGAGCTACCCCATCCAAAAGAGGGAGTATCCCATTGATGTTGGAACTGAATAACCTCCTCTAGAATACTATAAATACAGGCATTGGGCCAGAGGAGGGGAGGTTGAAAGCTGAACATTCTAAAGGGTAAATGCTGCTGGAATTAGGACTTCCATTGTTGACTTGTGAGGAGAGATCACTATCCTTCCTTGTTGCCATATTGGGAGTGGGTGAGCTTGTCAAAGTAGAAGGAAATCTCTTGTTGGACCCTGGGAGGAGCTTGCACAACACCAAGGCTCAGGTTGTAATGGTTCCTTTTTTGTTTCCTTAATACAAATAAGTCCATTCTTCTCAATGATTTGTTGTTAATGAATTATTTCATGTACTCCTTGGTCTATGCGATGAATATGCTTTGTTTTACGATGAATATTCAGGTGTTATGTAATCTTTTGCTTTGTTAGTGTATGCAGGTCTTAAAGTGAAGGAGGAGCTCATCTGGATCAGCAAGGCTGGACTGCTACAACAAGCGTTGGACCTAAGGTAAGATCGGAAAACACTTGATCTCTCATAGAATAACGTGTGTTTAGAGAAGGATTGCTCTTGTTTGGTTTGTTTGTCACTAGAGAGTCTTAGACTCCTAGGGAGGTTAGGTTTGTCCGCAAAAATAACTCTTTCCGCATGACATTCTGCACTTGAAAGAATCTATCAATTAGGAGACAATGATGTTTTACCACTGTCGATAGCGAAGGAATCTGCCACTGATGACCGCAAACCCTAAGGTACTTCCAAACGGACTCTAGATCCCTTTCCTAGAGAAATGAGTTGAAGTTGATGGGAAAAGATCCAGTAGAAGGAAGGCATTAAGGACTCCTTCATCAATCTAGCGTGAGTGTAACCTGTAGACAAATAATGTGGAAGGAATCAGACGAACAAAGATGTAGTAACCCAATTGAAGCACATTTCCAGCGTACACAAGATGTAGATATGATAGAAACCCTCTAAACCAAGCAATAATGAAAGATGACACAAAGGTGAGGAATCCACCAATAGCGTCAAATGGAAACTAAGGTACTGCATGAATCCCAATGTGTGATAATGAAATCTGATGTCGAACACAAGGGAAACCACCCAATCAAAGACCCATGATACTGATTGATATTGAGCATGAGGTGACCTATCAATAATGAAAATAAGGCCAGGGTGTGGCTCTAGATCTGCCCTCATAGCAATTTGTCATAGTTGGTAACGACAAGACCCGCCATAAAGAAGTCAATGGAGACCTTCTCAAACTGGAACGAGAAAAGGACCAATAAAATTGATCTAATAACGAACATGACATTGACAACCAGGGATGGCCGATTGAAAAACAGGTCAAGAGACATCGTAGAGAGGCTGACTCAGGTTTACTTCCCTTGAACAAAAGCACGACTCAACTGTGACTACAAGGCAACATATGATAACTTTGTATAAGTTTGTTACACAAGAGGCATAAGAAACCTCTCCATATGATTGGAAGAGGTAACCAATTAGAGGAGGAATAACTCGATAACAAGGTTAAGGCTCTCCTAAGTCAAGCTAAAGCCCACCCCAATGGAGGAAAGACTTTCTTTTGAGTGTTTTGTTCAAGGGCGACACAACTGACTCTAGCTGCCATCAAAATATGGAAATAATGTCCCGTTCCCACTCTTATTTTTGGAATATATGATTTTTATCTTTTTGTTTTATATGAAGCTTGAAAAAGAATAAAATAATGCTATATTATAGTGCAAAGAACAAGTGCTAAGAAAATGGATGCTCTATTTCTTGGGAGGGGAACATTCCTATGCCAAATGCAAGGTGGAAAAACTAGTCAAGGGCACTCAAAGGAATGTTCTTTCCACGGGAAAAAGTTTGTGTCAAGTTGTAGAGGATAAGTGATTGAAAGGTTGATTTCGTAGAGGATAAGTGATTGAAAGGTTGATTTCGTAGAAGACATGGTCAAAAAGTGGCCTAAACACGAGTCCAACTGAAGCCAGCTCAAGGCCAAAAGGTGAAAGAAGTCAATATGCAATGCAACAATACAACTCAACACAAAGGAGCCTCTAGGGTATAAGGCCAGAAAGTGGCACGAAAGAATGAGAATGAGTCTTCAATGCACAAGTCATGTTGGGACTAAAGAGGACTCCCAAGACTACTCATTATAGTAGCATGGGTAGCCAATGTCAGCGAGGATATAACTAAGATGACCAAGTAAAGGATGGCTCTACCATTGCATCATGATTTTTAAAGTCAGCGAGTGAAAATGGTTTGGGAACCAAGATATGATGGGTTCCACCCTATGGCTAATGTATCACAGTATGGAGTCTAGTATGCAAAATGTAGTAGAAAGTGGTATTCCCTAACCTACATGCCAGTAAGAAACTGATACCTGCCATGACGGGTCTACGGTCATGGGACCAAATGATCTCTTGAAGAAGTCTCCAAAATTTCCTGTAAAGACAACCCAGTCTCCATACTCCAAGCCAAATGGTCAAAAAGTCCATAAGACAAAAATCAAATTTTGAAAAGAATATTTTGTATTTTCCAACTTATATAAGGACTTTTGGACTCACAGTTTTTACATTTGTGTTTTTAGCAAGGAGTTGTGGAGACAAACTCAACCAAGCTTCCTTCGACCAATTGAACCATTCAAATCACTCCAAAACTTCCAGGTAACCCTTACATCCTTCTTTTAATTATTTGCGATACTTTTTAGATGTTTTTTTCAAGTTTTGACCATGGGAAAATATGTCAAAAAATTCAACTCCACGTACACACGGGTTGAATATGGGTAACCCACATATATAACGGCCCTACACGCGACTGTGTGAAAAGGGAACCCACTTGTGTGCGAGTAAAAATTTTAAAACATAAAACTAATTGTTTGAAACATCTTTTTGGACAAGATGACCATCACTTCGAGAGAAAGAGAGCATAGTGCTATAGATAATGAAGTAATGGAGGACCAAAATGCTTTGGATGCTTTAAGAGGCTGTGTCTTACTAAAAAAAATTAAGATGCCAAATATGAAAGCCAACACATGACTGCTTGAACTTTTGATTCATTACTGGAGTGCAGAAGATGACACCTTCATGATCGATCAAATTCCCCTAAGGATCGAGATTGAAGATATATACTTTATTTCCAAACTTTCTCCAATGGGAGAGGTGGTGCATTTGATCGGTAGGATGAGGAGTGGTCTTATTGTAGAAGACTATGTCCACATATGTTGTCCCAATCATCTTGAAAATATTGGAAGTCAGATTCCAATCAAACACGTAGACAACTTGTCCTTGAATATTTTACTATTTACCATTGCCAAGGTAAATGGCTTAGTTGCTTTACACCAGGCCTCATGAGTAGCTATGAGCTTCACAGTGGAATGTCTCACCACAATGTTTGATTGGTGCACACCTCTACTTACCAATGTGAAGAACCAACTAACATGTTCAGAAGTGTCAAACAAAAAATTTTGGGTATGGAACAATCTTATGCTCATTCTTCTTTGAGAAAGTACCTGGTCTTCGACCCAAGGTATAATTGACTCTCAACATCTCTAGAGGTCCTCGAATGAGTAGATGGGCTGACCTGATGAAATGCCTTGGGTGTGGTGATGTGCCCTTGTTGACTTTTTACAATGAGTTTTTTGCATGGTGGGATCTGTTAGAACTTGGATTGAACCTCAAGTTGAATAAGGAAATTCCGAGGTAACCACAAACTACGCTTATCCAAGTAGCTAGCCCTACAAGGCCAGGAGAGGGCTCTCCCTGTAAGGATCTCAACCAAAATGACTGGATCAAGAAACTGATATTAGGCTAAGTATAGTAGCATAGGGTTTTTTCTAGGTTTAGGTATGTTCTATGCTAGAGAAATTTATTTAATTTCTTTTCCATATTAGAAATCACATTAGTATAAAGTAAATTGCATATAGAACATACATATAAATCATAGAAGACAAGCCAAAACAAGAGGACACAAGATGTGGCACAATCCAGGGACAAACCCCACAATCTGTGGGGAAACCCTTGATCAATTCTTCTTTTATGTTCTTCAAAGTTCAGGAGAGAAAGAGAAAGAGAGAGAGAGATAGTACATTTACAACAGAAGTCAACACTTTGACTTATCTAGATCTAGCATAGATCATTTCGTATAACGATGAGATCAGTTGAAGACATTCTTCTTCAGTGGATTCTCCAAGGTGACTCCTTCACCTATCATCGTTCTACATCTCATCCATTTGCTACACATTACTGTGTAGCACCATCATGTTGCATCATGCATCATCGAGCTACTCATGATCTCATACATCATGTTTCCCATGCATATGCTGCCCATGATCTCATACATCATGCTTCCCTTGCATCATGTTGCCCATGATCTCATCTATCATGCTGCCCATTCATCATGCTACCCATGATATCATACATCATGCTACCCTTACATCATGTCAATGGTACCCAATACTACACTGTAAGATCTGCATTGATGAAGGATTACGATCACCCAATCGAGCCTCCAAATTTGCTCCCACATGCTGCCCAACAATTTGATCCATAACTGGTCAACTTCCTTGACCCAACATAAGGCATAAATTGTTGTTCCAAGCTGTTTTCTCTACTGTTCCTAACTGTGACTGGTTAGGGCATCCATATGCTACAACAACCCTTACCCAAGTCACCAAACAACCTTCAAAAACTGTGGCCTACCCTTGTATAAGTCCTCTTCCTCCATGCTATTGATTAGGGCACAATCTAGCCCTAAAACAATCCCACGCAATGCATTTTCTGTGGGGATAGGGCATGCGGCCTACCGCAGGTGGCTTCCTGAAACCATGGCCTGCTAAAACAGAGTTTCTAATGCACACATAATATTGAAAACAACACAGAATTTTTCTCCTTTATTGTAGCCTTTCTGCTAGTTAATTTTAACTCCAAAACAATCATAGGAGTGACCTAAATGTCCCTTCTTCCTTCACTGGAAATGCCCTTACCTGCACCGAATAAAATAGAGATCGCTTTCTAGCTGTGAATTAGGGCCCAATAGACTACATATTTAGGGCACCTCTATTTAGTGTGTAAGGGCCTCTTTGGACAGCGTATAAGGGCTCTTTAGAACTGCCTATTTAGGCATTCACATACGGTTGGTTCAAGCCTTTCCAACTGTGGCTTAGATAACCTTTATGACTACAACTATACTTCATTTAGGGTTTCATTTGATAGCGTTCAAGCCTCCCCTCACTGTGTTATGGAAGCCTCCTTGACTGCATAGATTAGGGTTGTTGATTGACTTGTGGCTAGGGAACTTGAGCTCCAATAAGTCTACAGTTATGGCTTCTTTGATTGCAGCTAGGGTAATGCTAGATCAGCCTCTAGAACAATGTATTCTCCTCTAGATATCTCTGTCCACAAAACCCAAACACATGGAGAGAGATCAAAATAGATGTGTCCCCAAATGTCTTCAATTCCTCTTCTATTTATACTAAAAATGAGGAGGTTGAATAGACATGACATTTTGGCTTCTAGAGCCTAGATAAGGCGCTGGTTGGCTTGATAATAATTCCATAATACAAAAATCATATCTCCATAAATACTTATCGGAATCAGATGATATTTAAATCAATCCTACAGCTCTAGGCAAGAGGGATACAATAAAAATATCAGCTGCCATAAATAAGATGACCCACATGGAGTTTGGCCCTAGTATCCAATTTTAACCCTCCCTCTCAACTAGGGAGAAATCCATCCGCCGATCCATATGCCCAGCTATACTATCTCTACCATCAGTGCCCTGCACTACTCTGCTCACCATTGCTCAGCTCTGCTGGCTCTACTCTATTCTACTAGCTCTACTGGCTCTGCTCAACTCTTGTTGGCTCTACTAGCTCTGCTCTGCTCTGCTCAGCTTTGTTGGCTCTGCTAGCTTTACTCTGCTTTGCTCAGCTCTACTAGATTTTCTCTACTTTGCTTAGCTCTGCTAGATCTACTCTAATCTACTAAGCTCTATTGGGTCTACTCTGCTGGCTCTGCTCTGCTCAACTTAGCTCTACTGAACCATGAAGAAGAAGTATTGATCGAGAGCGAGTCATACCATTCTCCACTGACCCAAAGTCAATCTCAAAGTGCATACCACTGGTCCTAGACCAGTCTCAACCGACCCAAAGTCAGCGTCATAGTGGCTACCGCTCCTACCACTAGTCCCAGACTAGTATCATCAGTCTCAGAGTGTGTACTACAGGTCCCAGACTAGTCTCAACTGACCTAAAGTCAGCATCATAGTATGTACCACTCTCACTAGTCCCAGACTGGTCCTCCACTGACCTGAAGTTAGTCTCAGAGTATGTACCACCGGTCCTAGACCAACCTCGCAAGCTCAGAGAGTGTACCATTGGTCCCAAACCAGTCTCAACTAACCCGAAGTCAATGTCATAATATGTACCACTCTCACTAGTCCCAGACCAATCCTGCACTAACACAAAGTCAGTCTTAGAGTATGTACCACTGGTCCCAAACCAGTCTCAACCGACTAGAAGTTAGCGTCATAGTAGGTACAACTCTTACCACTGGTCCCAGACCAGTATCATTGATCCCAGATCAATTAACCTCATCCTAGCATAGGGATTACGGTAGATACAACGATGCATCCATTGATACTACTATGGTCCCTATCTTCATTTCCCTGCTCATTGATCAGATGAGAGGTACTTCCCATGAGTCCTATACTTCCTGGATAGGATGCATTGACATGATAACTTAATCAATTTTGTCCTCATAGGATAACTAATCATCCTGCTACATTTTTCATGGAGAACAAATCATCAAGACCTCACATGAGAACTAATCATCCTACTACATAGGAGAGTAAACCATCCTGTTCCACAAGACAGTGAATCATCTTGACCCACAAGAGAGTGAATCTTCTTGACCCACAAGAGAGTGAATCATCTTGTCTATAGGAGAGAGAATCATCCTATTCATAGGACAGCGAATCATCCTGTCCCACAAGAGAGCAAATCATCTTGTCCCAGTGCACACCACCAAGGGAGGGTGAGTCACACTATGGTCGTATGTTGCTCTAGTAAGAACCACAAGCCCCCAGAGCTCCCAGAGTTCAATATGTGCAACATGCAAGACCCTTGTACAAGGGTCTCTTGATGACTCCAAGTCATTCTATAAAATCATAGATTTGATCTTTCCCTTGGGGCTTTAGCGACATGTACATCATCTCAGTGCAATGGAGCCTCCTTGCTCATCGACTTACCCTATTTGGGTAAGGTAGTATATGATGTCTATCTACTAGAGAAATCGTCGAATACAAGATTTCTTAATAATCAAATCCCACCTCTGGTTGTTGCGGAGAATCACAGTGGTATTAATCATGTGTACAAATAGCTCATTGTTGAGCTTCCCCAACCAGGCAGCTTCATACGAGGTCATACTCGTAGATATGTATTCAGTTTCCTGCTCATCCATGATATCGAAGCAGAATCCAAAGAGGAACAACAGTAAGAAGTGCTCCAGTGATCCTCCACATTTTCTGACCAATCAACATTCGAATAATCATGCAGTTTCATATTTACGGTAGTGTACTTCAATCCATGAGAGATTGTGCCCTGAAGACATCTCAGAAGATTCTTGGCACCAATCTAGTGAGGCTCAACCACATATGAGCTCACCATGCTAACTGCAAACATATGTCTAGAATCCAACTCCCTCTTACTTCTATAAGTGAGAGGGTATGTAAGGTGCTGGTATGAGAGGTCTATCATCCATAGCCTTTGGATGGTTTGGATTCGTTTCATTCCTAGTGAATCTCAACTTTATCATATAGCTAGCAATCCTCTCATACTATGCCTGGGGTGTTTAGCTTCAAGCCATAGAGGGCTTTCTTCCACCTGCATATGTGAGATTCCTAATTATCAATCTCAAACTCCTCAGGTTGTTCCATACCTGAGGACCTACTACATGAGGGGAATGGTCCCCTTGTAAGATTTTCCTTTGGTACATCTCAGACATGTACTTTCATACTCCTTTTGAATTCAGGCTTCCCTATCACCATCTAACTCACAGACCTCCAGTGTTATGTGTCAATGGACATGGTCCCCAGTGGACTTCCTGTAACTTAATACAACCCTAAACTCAAAAGCATCTTTGAAAATTCTATTTTCAAACACATACCTTTCCATCGATGAATGCGACCTTAAAATCTTTGACTTCCATTCCTGGGATTTCTTGCTTCCTTGAAGAGTCGGTCATGTCCTCGATGACTTGCATCTCTACCATTCGGACACTCCTTTGTATAAGAGCCAAACTTATAACCAAGACATCTTCCTTTCCTTCCACCCTATGATCCAAACTTCCCAGTGAGGTGATCTTAAGTTAGGCCATCAAAAGTTCTACTACGCCATTCTGATAATATGCTCTGCTTTGATTTCACCCTTTGTGAATTATGAGGAACCCATTGATCCTTTTCTCTTGTCCCAACTGTCTTTGGTGATTTCTCTTTCACTCTTTCTTGGGCATTGTCTTCACCTTACCTCTGATACCATGCTAAGTTTAGGTATGTTCTATGCTAGAGAAATTTATTTAATTTCTTTTCCATATTAGAAATCACATCAACATAAAGTAAACTGCAGATAGAACATACATATAAATCGCAGAAGACAAGCCAAGATAAGAGGACACAGATGTGGTACAAGCCAGGAACAAAGCCCATAATGTATGGGGAAACCCTTGATCAATTTTTCTTTTATGTTCTTCAAAGTTCAATAGATAAAGAGAGAGAGATAGATAGTACATTTACAATAGAAGTCAACACTTTGACTTATCTAGATCTAGCATAGATCATTTTGTATAATGATGAGATCAGTTGATGACATTATGCTTCAACTGATTCTCCAAGGTGACTCATTCACCTGTCATCATTCTACATCTCATCCATTTGTTGCACCTTATTGTGTAGCACCATCATGCTACATCATGCATCATCATGCTGCTTATGATCTCATACATTACGCTGCCCATGCACATGTTGCCCATGATCTCATACATCATGCTGCCCTTACATCATGTTGCCCATGATCTCATCTATCATGCTACCCATGATCTCATACATCATGCTGCCCTTACATCATGTCAATGGTACCCAATACTATGCTGTAATATCTGCACTGGTGAAGTCTTATGATCACCCAATCAAGCCTCCAAATTTGCTCCCACATGCTGCCCAACAATCTGATCCAAAACTAGTCAACTTCCTTGACCCAACACAAGACACAAATTGTTGTTCCAATCTATTTTCATTGATGTTCCTAATTGTGACTGGTTAGGGCATCCATATGCTGCAACAACCCTTAACTAAGTCACCAAACAACCTTCAAAAACTACGGCCTACCCTTGTATAGGTCCTTTGCCTCCATGTTGTTGATTAGGGCTCAATCTAGCCCCAAAACAGTCCCACACAATGCATTTTCTGTGGGGTTAGGGCCTGTGGCCTACCACAAGTGGCTTCCTATACCCATGGCCTGCTGAAATAGAGTTTCTAGCCCACATATAATATTCAAAATAGCCTAGAATTTTTCTCCTTCATTGTGGCCTTTCTCCTGGTTAATTTTCACTCCAAAACAGTCATAGGAGTGACTTAAATGTCCCTTCTTCCTTCATTGGAAATGCCCTTGCCTGCGCCCAACAAAACAAAGATCATTTTCTAGCTATGAATTAGGGCCCAATAGACTACAGATTTAGGGCACCTCTGTTTAGCATGTAATGGTCTCTTTGGAAAGCATATAAGGGCTCTTTAGAACTGTGTTTTTAGGCCTTCACATACGGCTGGTTCAGGCCTTTCCAACTACAGCTTAGATAACCTTTATGATAGTGGCTAGAACTCGTTTAGGGATTCATTTGACAGTGTTCAAGCCTCCCCTCACTGTGTTATGGAAGCCTCCTTGATTTCATAGATTAGGGCTGTTGATTGACCTACAGCTAGGCACTTGTGCTCTAATCAGACTGTGGTTATGCCTTCTTTGAATGCAGCTAGGGTAAGGCTAGATTAGCCTCTAGAACAATGTATTCTCCTCTAGATCTCTCTATCCAAAAAACCCAAACACATGGAGAGAGATCATAAGAGATGTGTCCCCAAATTTCTTCAAGTGCTCTTCTATTTATACTAAAAATGAAGACATTGAATAGACATGACGTTTGGGCTTCTAGAGCCTACATAAGATGTTGGTCGGCTTGATAATAATTCCATAATCAAAATAAATTCATATCTCCATAAATACTTATCAGAATCGGATGATCTTTAGATCAATCCTACACCTCTCGACGAGAGGGATCTAATAAAAATATTATCTGCCATAAATAAAAAGACCCACATGGATTTTGGCCCTAGTTGCCAATTTTAATAGTTTTGATTTGATATTTTTAAAGGGTTTTGCTAGATTAGAAAGAGCCAAATAGTTAGGGCAAGGAAATTAGGTCAAAACTTCAGGTTGTTTGATGGGGCAAGGTAGGCACAATGATCAAAACCTTAGGGTTTGATGGATGAGGTGAAAGATAGGTGAGGAGCTAGAAAGAGCACGTAAATCACATGGATTCTTCCTAAATTGAAGAAAACATAGACTGTGAAATGTCTACCCAAAACAGAGCATAAAGATATCGATTCTGGCTCTTTGACTTGTATACATTCACCTAAAGGCAATGAAATGATGAAATGAAGTCAAAAATACATTATAACACATGAATACAAAAGAAAAACTGAACTAAGCATCATACCACATGGATCCCAAAGAAATAGCTGCAAATTTTCATTAATCTCGTACTATAACTGATTCAAAATGATATCTAATCAAAGCATGAGCATCCCACTGAGTCCAACCCCTACAATCACTGAGGAAAAGCATCATATAGACCGCAAACAACTCATCCTAAGCTCAAGGAGTCAAATCCATGAGAGGAGGACTTGTTTCTAACAAAATATGAACTGCTAATAAGAAAATAGGGTGGTCAAAGTGACTCATCCCTAATCCAAACAAACTGATACATTACACCTCGTAAATTTGTTTAACCTAATGAATCTACGCTAGTAAGCTCTAGAAGCATCATAATTACATTCAAATTATCAATTACAAGAGTAAAAACATCATTTGTCATGGTAGAAGTGAAAACTGGGTCGAATCTACAATTTTTTGGGCAAAGTGTCAAAAGTGCAATGCCAAGTGCCAACACGCAGCACCAAGTGCAGGTGCACCCTTCAACCTTAGCTGCATGTTTGGAGGCTTTCTCGATGTCCAAATTGGGCCCACAATAGCTTGTTGGAAATATCTGCCTATCTACCTTGTAGAACAACTTGAATTCTTGAATTTGGATGTCATTTCCATAGTCAAAAATCAAATCTCCCAACACTGCTCAGCGTGCAACGCTCAGGCCAAAAAGAGGGTAGAAAGGTCATTTTTTGGGAGCTTTTTAACCTTTTGACCAACTAGTTTTCCTCCAAATGTTTAGTAAATGTACAGGGTTTATTTAGTCATCACTACAAACCAAAATATGTTGACTTCTTGCTGATTGGATGTCTCAAAAAGAGAACAATGCCCAAGGCGCTGCGTGTTTGCCCTCCATGACTGTGCAAAAACTGGACTGAAAACATATCAATTTCCTTCAAGCTCAAAAATGGTTCAACATGCCTATTGTAGCATCCATTGTCCATTGTTTTTTAAGTTTTATTTTCATTTTTATTACAAAATAGAAGAAAAAAATATATATATGAAAGAAATGGTTGATTTTATATTTTCAAAGGCTTTGAAAGTGACAAACACGTGAAAAGATCTAGGCGGTCTGATCAACAAGCCACATATCCAATGATAATCGCATAAGTTAACTAGAATGGGTTTATTTTGAAGATCAGATGTGACGGTGTATCAAACACAGTTTAAATTTGTTGAAGGCTGGGCCAATCTCAGCCATCCATTGAAAGAAATGGGATCTGATGGATATCAGGTCATAATATCAGGTCGGAAAGTGATCATGTTCCATCTTTTAATTGGACCCGATAAATCATCAAATTCAGTTTTTTATTTCCTATCATGTCTAGATATCAGGTCGGCAAGTCATTGGATTCATTATTTAATATCAAACCCGATAAATCATTAAATACAATTTTATGTCCTATCAGGTCTATAAGGGAGTCAAAGGTGCGTTGAAAAGGTAGACGCAATAGGTTTTATGAATTAGAGTGTTAATTCTTTAAAGTTCCATGGGCTTGATCCATCATTTAAATGTCATATAGGTTCATGAAGCGCGATCAAACGATAGTTTGATAAGTACTTTAAGGTGCGATGTGGGGAAGAAATGAGCATGAAGGTTAGTCAAAGCTCGACCCCTACAGTTGACAGTGACATTAGCACGGTTGACCAAAATGTGCGGCCAGAAATCACCGAGGGGGTTCAACCTTGTTGAGGCTCCCATACATTCTTTGCCCCCCGCAGTGCTTCCAAAGCCTTTCTCCCTTCATCCACTACTCCGTTAAGGCTCAAAGATACATATTCAAACAAAGAATGACCATCATCTTCTAATTTCTGTTACTTCCTGTTATTTTATGTTCTTTAGAATGAGGTGTCTTTTACCCTCTGTGTAATATTTTTTACTTCATACAGTTAGGGAAATAGTTAAGTAGTTTTACAGTTTTGATGACTACCAACTGTCTCATAAGGTATAAGAAAGGAAAATTTATAGAGAAGGGGTTTGAATTTTGGACAACATGGATACTAGGCCACTGAATTCATGATACAACTGTTGATTAATGAAAGAATCAGAAGTTTTTCATACATCGTTGGGTATGATTTTGTGACTTCTCTGTTACGTGTCATATTATGCTTTCTTCCCTTAATTATGGCAATGAAGTTGCAGGTCTTTATTTTCTTATGTAAATGAAATTAAAATCCCTTAAAAGAGCATTCCTATACTTGAATTTCACACCTCTGCAATTCTTCTAAGTTACAGATAGTAGTTTCTGTGTAAGACAACATATTGTCTATAACTTCTCCAAGTGTCATAGATAGTAGATCCTATGTAAAACAACATATTGTCTATGACTTATTCAATATTTCTTCATTCATCATTTATATTCAAAAATCAAATGGAATTCTGATATTTTCTTTTCACTTAAGTATTGAGGGTTAAAAACCAAGTCTCCCAGGTCCTTCATTTAAGAACACAACATACAATTAAGTGACAAACAAGTGACAATAACTATTAACATTAATGTCTTAAGCACAATTTTTACACAGCTAGGAAACTGGTTTCTTAATGTACAACATTAATTGGCATAATTGTTAGAGAGAGAAGACAAGAACACTTTTTCTTGGGTTTTCAATAATTTCCTCTAGTTGTTCAGTGAGGAGGAAATTTTGGTTGTTTTGGATAAAAGCAATAACTTTGGCTCCAAGAAGACCCCATACAACATTAGACACCTCACAATAGAAGGTTCAAGCCCTTTCAGATCTTGAAAGGCTAGTTTCTAAGAAGCTTGGAAGGTCTAAAACCACACCTACACTGATTCCTACACTATCTACATCAGGAAACAGCTCACCCAAACATTCATCTAGTCAAGAGTCACTTTTTCCATCATCTTCATTTCAAGAACCAACTGTCAAGAGTAGTATTTAGAGTCTGTAACTTTTCCATTATCTGCTATAAATTTTCAACCTGAACCTATAGCTACATTACCACCTCTGCACACTCCATTTACCCCTCAGTCAGGTTCCACATCTGTTGGTAATCAAGGTTCAATAAATTTGGGAGCAAACATGGAAGCCCCTGTTGGAAATAATACTGAGAGGCGGGGTGAATCAGTATTATCAGGTCAATTATTCCTTTTCTAAAACCAAATTGTATACACTACTTCAGTTAATTAAACCCGCGCATATACACAACTATTAAGAAGGAAACCCACGTATACAAAGCAAACTTTTAATTTACTTTAACTTTCTGATGATGATTGTTAATCTGTGATGCAAAATCAAATAACCAGTAACCAGAGACAGTAAAACAGAGTAGAAAGATAATCACACACAAGCACACAAGATATAAGGTGGAAACCCAATGTGGGTGAAAACTAGCTGCTGCAATTCGTCTCTATCTTTCTTTAATTAGAAACTTCTGTTTACAATGTACTGGTGCAGTCCTTTACCAGTACGCAGGCTACAACCTGCAGAGAGCTACAACTCTCTCTCGATTTCCAGCTTCTCCTGGAAGGGAGCTACAACCTTGTTTAGCTCTTGCACTAGCCAAGATACTAGTACGTAGGTGTTGGCCTACAGAAGGCTACAACCTTCTCTTTCTTCCAGGGACCACGTTTCATAAATTTTCAGATTGGATCCATCAATATCATTGAAGCTCCCAATCACTTAGCAACATCAACACTCAATACTGAAACCCTGTCAACAAAAACAGTCACCAGAACACAAAGCAGAACACTAAACTCTGCATCAATATTCAGAACCAACTGTATCATCAAAAATCACAGCTTAAATGGTATATGCTACTTGGACGAACCAAACCCGCGTACATACGTGCTTTTACCAAATCCAACCCACGTACAGATCTATAAATATTCAAACAAGAATTGCAGATATCTCAACCTTAAGATATACCCAGTTCAGAACATTACATGCGTCAGTATACAGATCTAGAAAAAGCATAATAGAGATAGTTCATTTCAAACCATTTTATCCCGATCTATCCTTAGATCTTTTTCTCCATCAACCGGTGAGATCCCTCCTTAACTTAGATCAACCAATGCTTCATAACCCATATCCTGCATACTGGATCTCATTCAAGTATTTCTCAATCCCCTTGCCTAATGATCTTCTTCTCCTTTTATAGTCTTAGGCCTTTCTCAAAACCATGGTCCAAAACCATAACAAACCAATACCATGCACCCAATACTAGGGATCAACACATCTGACGAGGTACCATGGTCCAATACCATAGGTTCAAGTACCAAGGACTAACTGCCACGGACCAAAGGTAAGTTATCCAATATATACGCGTTTTTCCTCACATGAAAGTGCGTGCATACACATATGTGACTTGGTAAAGTCTAACCCGTGTGTATACGCGGCTCGGTCACAATGAACCAGCGTATATATATTTTCTCTTCATTCTTGTAGACTGATCATCAATTCCTTGCTGCTGATCTTTTGTACTATGATTTGTCATCTGTGTGGTTTTCCATCAAGGAAAACACTTCTCTCATAATGCCAACAGTCTCCCCCTTTGGACTTGATGGCAAAGCTAACTTGTCACACTTAGAGCTATCATCTGATTCCTTTGAGTTGTCCTGCATTCCATGCATTCGGTCACTCTGATTTCTCTTCTGTAGATTCATCTAGTTATATGTAAGTGAGATGATCTTCTATGAGAGGGTTGCCATCAAGTACAACACATGCATCATAATGCCAACAATCTCCCCCTTTGGACTTGATGGCAACAACACCAAATCAATCTCCCCCTTTGACATCGAGGGCAAAGGGCGGACCAAGATATTCTCTTTCCTTGATAAATATTCTGTTGTCCATACTCCCCCGAGTACTTGCTGAAATCTCTGAATGAGCTCCCCCTTTGTATATGCCAAGGTGTACCAATCTGTCCATGCTCCCCCTAAATACATGCTTTGCTAAAGAGTGTTGTTCATGCTCCCCCTGACTGTAAGCAAGGTCTGCAAAAGACTCAATACATACATCTATCACCCAACCAAGTGGGGATCATCCACCCAACCAAGTGTGGATACATCAGAAATTTACATATGACAACCAATTACATGACATCAATCATCCCAGGCATAGCGGGGAAACCAAAATAGGCCATTACATGACCTTGACACCATAAAAGAGATACCACAAAAGAGATACATGACATAGAGACAAAATATCTAGATCAAGACTTATGAAAGTCACCAACAACTGATAGCAACAGCATCTGTTAATCACCATTCAGATCAGCAACCAAGATTTCCTTCTATTCTTTCTCTGCCTTCGTTCTACCTGACACCCAACAACAACTCTGAAAAAGAACCAAAAGCTTCTAAGATAATGCCAACAATACATTATTAGAAGATTATCTGCTCCCCCCACATCAGAATGTCTTCAACCAGAGCCTACTCCTTCTGATATCCATCAAGCCTCCATATACGCGACTTTCTCTGAACAAATTAGCATATGTATGCGGATACTCTTTATTAAACTCGCATACAACTATTTCCAGATCAGCAACCTGCAAACGTCCTGTATCAAGGTGTGTCTGCATATAGAAATCAATTCATCCTTTTGAACCACATCATAAAATCATTCACATTATATCATATTTTTATAGCCATCTTATCAACAAGATCATCCATGTATCATCTCTTGGGAATATCTGCATCAATCAAAATATGGGAGTACTAGTTCATCAACATATAGATAAGAACTCATCATCATCAAGTCTCCAACTACCAACTTTTGTGTATCCAACACTGTCATCAACATCAACAATCCTCACCCATAAGGTCACCTGCATCATAACTGTATTATATGAAGAGTGTGGGTTCAAGATTTGAATTTCTCCTTGTCCTTGTGAGGATCACCATGTAAGCATCATATATGCACCATCAATCCAAAAATATGATCTGAACATCAACTATGTAACCCCAAGAATCATATGAGATTTTATTTAGGAATCATTCATAACCATATCATAGCAAGATACATTATTTAGCCATGTAAGCATCATCATCAAGGATTACTAACCATAATGCCAACAATGCATTGTTAAGAGCATATGCTCCCCCTCAACATGTGCCATCTATTTACTGTTAGATCTGATCATGCATATATCAGCAAAAATCATCAAGACATCCTCATCATCAAGTTAGGATCAAAACACTTCTAAAATAGTTTACAAGTATCACGACATTTCCACACATCTTCAACAGACTATAACTATTGACCAATAGAGAAAATAATGGACTGAAACATATCAGACCCCTTTTCTGAGCCCATCCCCACTGCTTTTCTTCAGACTGACATATACGCGACTTCTCTTTATAAAGCTTGCGTATGAGATTTAGGACACTGAAGATTAACACTTTCAGCTCCCCCTGAGTCTGTTATGTCTGTGCTGTGCTGAGTATCTTGTGCTGTGCCACATCTTTCTTACTGAACTTTCTTCTTCTTCCATATCTTCAAATGTGACGATGATTTCTCCTTTTGTTGTGATGTCCGTACTTTGTTCCTGCAATCCTTTGCTATATTTCCAAGTTTGTTACATGAATAACATCTTACATGTTTCATATTCCTCCTGTAGCAATCAACAGCTTTGTGACCATACATATTGCAAGCAAAACAATATCCATTAAAGTACCTTGAATGTGATGATATTTCTGCATGATGATCTTGAACCATTCTTCTTCTGCATCTAGCTGCAACATGTCCAAGACTATGACATTCATAACATTCAATATTATTCATCAGAGTAAACGGTCGACTATTACTTCCATAGTTAGGAGTAAAAGATTTTCTTTGAAGAAACTCTTTTCTTGATTGTTGATGGGGTTGACCTCTTATCTCCTGGTTGATCATTTTAGATTTTTCTTTAGAGTTCCTTGCTTCACCTTGTGAACTAGATTCACCTTTAACAGATTCATGAAAACCAAGACCAATCTTGATAGCAGGAGACCTTTGACTACTAAGAATATCATCTAAGACTTTAGTACTATCTTGAAATCGTAATAGTTTATCCTTTTCTTCTAATTTACCTTTCAAGATATTTACCTCAACTTGATGTTGCTCTTCCTTTTCAAGATATTGCTTGTTCACGTTCTCTTCAGCATTTCTTTCTTCTTCCAATTGACGTCTTAGATTGAGAATATTCTTTTCTTGTTCTTCATTCACATCCTGCAGCATTTGACGAACTCTGGAGACACATCCCAGTTGTGCTTTTAAACTGATAACTTCGTTTTCCTATTTTTCAATACCTTGGAGTAGATCTTTATTCTGCTTCTTGGCTTCTTCAAGTTCTTCCTTTAGTGAGAGGGTCGTAGTTTCAAGACTTTCAGAATCACTGGATCTATCTCTGAGATTCTTGATTGTTGTGTTCTTTTCATTGACTTCTTTTCTTAGAGATGTTACTTCATCAAGCAACTTTTGATTTTTGTCTTTGAAAAACTTCCTTATCTTGCTTTCTTCCTCTTGTTGGTCTTTTAGCAACTTTAGATATTTGACCTTGAATAACTCTAGACGAGCTTTTAGTCTGGTAGCTTCTTCTTTGGAGTCAGATTCCTTTTTGTTCAATAGATCTTGTTGATCTCTAATTTTGTCTGTCATCCTTTTAAATTCTGCCTCTATTTGATATCTTTCTTGTTCACCCATAAGAGCAAGTTCAGTTGTTTCGCTATCACTTTCATCTCTTCCATATGGAAAGATTGTTGGAACATCAGAGGATAGAAAATTCATACCTGATAGTTCATCTCCATTCTGAAATGAATCTGATTCTGAATCTGAAGAGCTTCTTATATCTAATCCCAATCGATTCTCCCACTTTCATAGTTCTTCTGAGATGTTTTCTTCTTCTTCGGTGCTTTCTTCTTTAACTTCTTTCCCATCGTTCCACGGATCTCCTTCAAGCAATCAAGCTTCTACCAAAGGACCTGCTCTGATACCAATTGTTGGAAATAATAATGAGAGGGGGGGTGAATCAGTATTATCGGGTCAATTATTCCTTTTCTAAAACCAAATTGTAACAACTACTTCAGTTAATTAAACCCACGTATATATGCAACTATTCAGAAGGAAACCTGTGTATACAAAGAAAACTTTTAATTTACTTTAACTCTTCTGATGATGATTGTTAATCTGTGATGCAGAATCAAATAAACAGTAACCAGAGATAGTAAAACAGAGCAGAAAGACAATCACACACAAGAACACAAGATATAAGGTGGAAACCCAATGTGGGTGATAACCACCTGCTGCAATTTGTCTCTATATCTCTTTAATTAGAAACTTCTGTTTACAATGTACTGGTGCAGTCCTTTACCAGTACGCAGGCTGCAACCTGCAGAGAGCTACAAATCTCTCTCGTTTTCCATCTTCTCCTGGAAGGGAGCTACAACTCCCTTTAGCTCTTGCACTAGCCAAGATACTAGTACAGAGGTCCTGGCATATAGAAGGATACAACCTTCTCTTTCTTCTAGGGACCACGTTTCATAAATTTTCAGACTAGATCCATCAATATCATTGAAGCTCACAATCACTTAGCAACATCAACACTCAATACTAAAACCTTGTCAACAAAAATAGTCACCAGAACACAGAGCAGAACACTGAACTCTACATCAATATTCAGAACCAACTGTATCATCAAAAATCACAGCTTAAATGGTATACACTACTTGGATGAACCAAACCCGCGTACATACGTGATTTTACCAAATCCAACCCACGTACAGATCTATAAATATTCAAACAAGACTTGCAGCTATCTCAACCTTAAGATATACCCAGTTCAGAACATTACATGCATCAGTATATAGATCTAGAACAAGCATAATAGAGATAGTTCATTTCAAACCATTTGATCCCGATCTATCCTTAGATCTTGTTCTCCATCAACCGGTAAGATCCCTCCTTAACTTAGATCAAGCAATGCTTCATAACCCATATCCTGCATACTGGATCTCATTCAAGTATTTCTCAATCCCCTTGCCTAATGATCTTCTTCTCCTTTTGTAGTCTTAGGCCTTGCTCAATACCATGGTCCATAACCATAACAAACCAATACCATGCACCCAATACTAGGGATCAATAAATCTGACGAGGTACCATGGTCCAACACCATAGGTTCAAGTACCAAGGACTAACTGCCACGGACCAAAGGTAAGTTATCCAATATATACACGCTTTTCCTCACATGAAAGTGCGTGCATATGCATACGCGACTTGGTAAAGTCTAACCCGCGTGTATACACGGCTCGGTCACAATGAACCAACGTATATATATTTTCTCTTCATTCTTGTAGACTGATCATCAATTTGTTACTGCTGACCTTCTGTACTATGATTTGTCATCTGTGTGGTTTTCCATCAAGGACAACACTTCTCTCATAATGCCAACAGCTCCTGCACTCTTGATGAATAGATATGCACCTCTTCAACTGCCACAACCGTTGAATCAAATGCCACATGAATACCTCAATATTCTTTTATGTTTTACAGGGGAAGATTAACAAACAACAAAGAATCATGTAACAGTATTTTGTAATTTTGTAGAAAACCTAAATGTTTAACACTAGATGTTGTTCTAAGACTTTTTGTTCAATCCTTGGATGGAGAATCAAGAAAATGGTTTAAAGGGCTTCCTAATAACTCTATTCCTTCTTGGGAAGAGATTCACCCAAAGATGGGGAGAAAAAAGAGACCATGGGTATTCATTAATAGATTTTAATGCTATAAAGCAGAAATTTGATGAAATTGTAGTTGAATCTGTAAGAAGATTTAATAAATTGTACAATAGTCTTCCAGTGGAGATTAAGACCTCTCCTGCTGGTGCAAAAATAACTTTTTTAGGGGTTGTTGAGTCAAATTTTGGATTCACATTAAGGGAAAGAAGATCCCCAATCCTTT
Source organism: Pinus taeda (assembly GCA_000404065.3). Taxonomy (NCBI): domain Eukaryota; kingdom Viridiplantae; phylum Streptophyta; class Pinopsida; order Pinales; family Pinaceae; genus Pinus; species Pinus taeda. The sequence continues at coordinate 23,277 of APFE030844428.1, forward strand.
ATTAGATCCAAACAGATGCATTAGAGATAAAATCAAATTTGGTGGCTGCATGCAAAGCACCAGAGACACAGCCTATCCAAGACAAGGGAAAGGAAAAGATAGAATCCTCTCAAAGTCAAACATTAGAGGATATGAGTAATGTAATTAAAACTTTATCAGAGAAATTGAATAAGTTAGAGTTGGAAAATAAGAATTCTCAGAGGAAAACACAATTTAATAAGAACTTTAATACCCATTATAGAAGACAACCTTTGCAAATCTTGCAAAAGGAGTGAAAAGAACAAGATCACATTCAAGAACCATTGTATATAGACGCAGATCCTAGTGAAGTACAAGAGCACCCTAGGGATCATGAAGATCAAATTTATATGTTATATGCAGTAGATGAAGATGAACTTACTATTGAAGGAGAAGATTATGAATATGCCGAAACAAATGCCATTTATGATGAAAATCAAAATTGATGAATATTGGAAGCAATTCTCTGATTTTTTGCAGGAAAAACTACATAGGAAATATGGTTTAAGGTCAAGGAAAAGATCAAGAATTCAAGAAAATGAAAGTGAAAAACAAGTTCCATCTTCTTCACCAAAGGCGACTCCACAAGAATCTTAGCTTGCAGAACAAGTAAATAAAGGAAAGCAACAACGAAATGCAAATGGCAAGACACAAATACTTCAAGGTGAGTCTTCACAAGACCAAAGTGGAAAAATTCCTTTGGAGAAACTTGTTTCAATTACCCAAGTAATTTCAATCATGAAGAAAGGTGAAGATGAGAATGAAAAGAATTCTAAACAAGGTCATTTGTTTAGTCTTACTAAAGAGTTGGAAAAGGTTAGAATTCAAGTTCCCCTTACAGAATTAGCAAAAACACCAGTTTATCAAAGGGAGGTTGTTGAGTTTATTAATTTAAAAGAAATGTGAATATAAATGACACTGTAAATCTGCAAGAAGATAAACCAGTAGTGGTTTTTGGTCCACATGTAGAGGAAGTATATCCTTCAACACCTCCTTTTTATATTTCCTTATTGATCCATGATTTCCTCCTACATAATTGTATGTTTGACTCAGGAGCTTCACACAATCTTATGCCATTGTCAATGATGAAGCAACTAAATCTACAAGTTACCAAACCCTATAGAGACTGTACACTTTTGATTCAAAAAAAGTCAAGTGTCTGGGGGTCATTAAGGATCTGGTGGTGTCACTAGCCTAGATTCCAGCTAGAAGCTTGGTCATGGATGTAGTAGTAGCAGATATCCATGATAGATTTGGAATGCTACTATCTAGTTCATAGGGGGCTAAATTGGGTGGTGTTCTGAAACTAGATTTTACATATGTTATACCAGCTTTTGGTGGGGGAAATAGGAGATTATATAGAGAAACTAGATTTGTAAAAACAATTACAAAAAATGGAGCAAGTAATTCACCTATATATAGCCAGGAGAAATATGACTTTTCTTGCTTCATGCTGCATGATAATGGAGAGTTGGCTTAAAATCATCAGAAGCAGCTTGCTTCAACCAATGTAATTACAGAGCTGCAAACTGAAGGAGTGTGGAAACGCTTCTTTGATGGAGCCTATTCCAAGGAAGGAATGGGTGTTGGTTTCCTTCTAATTGCACCTGAAGGAAATATGTTCCCTTTTTCCTTTAAATTGGAGTTTGAAGCAACAAACAATGTGGCTGAATATGAGTCCTTGATTATTTCTCTGCGAACAGCTAAACAGATGGGAATTAAGTCAATTTCTTCTTTTGGAGATTCAGAGATGATTATAAAACAAATAAAAAATCATTGTCTGACAAAATATCCTAGGCTTAGGGCATATAGGAATGAAGTATCAGATTTATTTGAGAACATTTTGTAAGCTTTTAACATTCAATTTATTCCAAGGGATAGGAATAGATTAGCAAATTCATTGGATGTGGCTGCTAGTATTTTCAGGCCTCCTATTAATCCAAAACTAAGATATGAGGTAGAAATGAGGCACAGACCTTTTGTTCCTGATAATGTTAAATATTGGCAAGTTTTTGAAGAGGATCAGTAGATTAAATAATTTTTTACTATGGTTGAATAGTTTTAGGGCACAAAAATTGATCAGGATGAAGATGAAACAACATAAGTCACAGAAGTTAGTGGTTTAAAAGATTCAATAGCTAATCAAAAAGTTTTCCAATTGAAAGATAATATTCTGCCAAAGGGACTTGTCCCTCTTGAGATGCTTTTTAACCCCAATGATGTGGCTATTGACTCAGGAAAAAATTCATAGGATGAACACATTCAGGATCATAACATTGGAACTGAGGAGGAATATAGGCTTGTCAAATTATTCAGTGGAGTTTCACTTAATTATTAGGAGAGATATTAAACTTTTCAAGGACTATGTTGATGTCTTTGCATGGTCCCATGAGGATCTCAAAACATACAATGTAAATATTATTCAGCATAAGATCCCCTTGAAGGAGGGAATTAATCCCTTTAAACATAAGCTTAGACCGATAAATCCTCTACTTCTACCATCAATTAAAAAAGAGATCAAAAAGTTGCTTGATTCCAAAATAATAGTTCCACTTAGGTACTCCAATTGGGTGGCTAATTTAGTGTTTGTAAGAAAGAAAAATGGAGAGATAAGGTTATGTGTGGCCTTTAGAAATCTCAATATGGCTTCCTTGAAAAATAATTATCCATTGCCTAAAATGGATCATGCACTGTAGAAGGTAACAAGATCTTTTATAATGTCAATGCTGGATGGATTCTCTGGGTATAACCAGGTGGTTGTGGATAGAGAAGCTCAGAAGAAGACAACATTCACAACTCCTTGGGGGACCTTTATGTATGCCAGAATGCCTTTTGGATTGATGTATGCAGGTGCTACATTTCAGAGGGCCATGGACATTGATTTTGTGGGATATAAGTTTGTACTAATATATTTGGATGATATTGTTATTTTCTCAATGTCTGATGAAGAACATCTGGACCATTTGAAAAATACTTTTGAAAAATGTAGAATATTTGGGCTTTCCTTAAATACCAAGAAATCCATTTTTTCTCTGGAAGAGGGAAAACTATTGGGGCACATTGTTTCTAGAGATAGAGTGCAGATAGATCTAGCAAGAGTACAACCTGTGCAAAAAATACCACTACCTAGGAGTAAAAAGGATATTCAAAAGTTTCTGGGAAAAATAATCTTCTTAAGGAGATTTGTGTCCAATTATGCAGAAAGTTTAAAAGAAATTACTAATATGCCGAAGAAGGAGAATGAAGTGCATTGGACTAGGGAAGCTAGAGAATCATTTTACAGGATTAAAGAAGCATTGTAGACAACTCCAGTCCTAATCAGCCCTGATTATCAAAATCCTTTCCAAGTTCTTTCATTTGCATCACCGAATTCAACAGTTGTTGTCTTGCTACAGAAGAATGATGAAGAGAAGGAGCAGCATGTTGCATTCTTTAGCAAGATTCTCAAGGATGTTGAGCTAAAGTATGATATTCTTGAAAAGCAGGTGTATGCTTTGGTAAAAGCCCTAAAGGCCCTTAGAACTTATGTGCTACAGTCACAAATCATTTCTTATGTGCCAAATGTTGCAGTAAAATATGTATTAGTATAGGGAGATGTAGAAGGCAAAAGAGGAAAATGGATAGCCAAGATCCAAGAGTATGACTTGGAAATAAAACCCACAAAGTTGGTGAAAGGGAAAGGATTGGTAAAAATGTTGACAGAGTTGAACTTTTAGGCATTGGGAATTAACTTGATGACACCTATGGATGAAGGAACAAATAAAGGAAATGAAGAAAAGCCAGATCCAGATATGAAGATCGAGCATACATTTTTATGTTCAGAATGGTACAAGCATATAATCCATTATTTGTGTGTTCTCCTGTCCCCAATCCTTGGATAGAACAAAGTATAGAGCATTAAAGATCAAAGCACAACCATATGTGATTGTTGAGGGAAAATTATACTAGAAGGATCCTGTAGGAATTTTGTTTCTATGTTTAACAGAAGATGAGATTATAGAGGCAATCAAATATCATCATGAGGGGTTATGTGGAGGACATTACAGTTGGAAAGTTACTACACATAAAATCCTTCAAACAAGATTTTATTGGCCTACATTATTTGGTGCTACATATAATTTTGTCAAAAGCTATCAGAAGTGTCAGATTTTTACTGAGAAGAAGAGGTTATCTCCCTTACCTTTGATCCCAGTCTTCATAGAATAACCATTCAGACAATGAGGATTGGACTTTGTTGGAGATATTAACCCACCTTCAAGTGGACAGCACAAGTGGGTTCTCACAGCTACTGATTACTTCACAAAGTGGGTAGAAGCTATACCTACTAGGAGGGAAAATGATTAGGTGGTGATATAGTTCTTAGAGGAGAATATTTTCAACAGATTTGGATACCCCATCAAAATCATAATAGAAAATTCTCAAGTCTTAAATTCAAGTGATTTTATTTTTTTTGTCAAAAGTATAATGTTATTTTGTCCCATTCAACAACTTATCATCTGCAAGGAAATGGATTAGCTGAATCCACTAACAAAACTTTGATGAAGATCCTTATGAAAACTATTGCAGAGAACCAAAAAGACTAGGATTCTAAGTTAAAGTTTTCTCTATGGGCTGCTAGTGTGACTAGAAGAAGGTCTATAGGCAAATCACCTTTCGAATTAGTATATGGAACTCAAGCTCTGCTTCCAAGTCAACTTGTGAAGCCTGTGATTGCAATGATTCAGGAGGTGAGAGAAGAACCCAATGCTTTGATAAGAAGGATGAATAAGGTGATGGAGCTAAGTGAGAATAGGGACAAGGCAAGAGACAACTTGATTATGTATCAATCAAAGATGAAAAGTACTTTTGATAGAAAATCAAAGGAGATTGACTTTAAAGTTGTAGACCTAGTATTAAGATGGGATGCCAGAAGAGAAGATAAGGGTAAGCATGGGAAGTTTGATCCTCTCTGATATGGCCCTTTTTGAATTTTTGAAGCAAGGTCCAATAACATTTTCCTTCTTGAGAATCTTGATGGTGAAACTCTACAGCTTCCTGTCAATGGGAAATACCTCAATCATTACTTGCAGTTCTGAAGCATAAGAAGCTTATCATTGTAGATACCAGAGTGAAATCAGTGTAAAATGCCATAAAATTTGAATTGATTAAGTAATATATGACTACATGATCGAGGTAAAGGCACTAATCTATGATTCTTAGTGCTTCTATGGCAAAAGCACTATCCCCAGGTGGAGCCAGATTTTGTAGCATCCATTGTCCATTGTTATTTAAGTTTTATTTTCAGTTTTATTACAAAATGGAAAAAAAATAAATAAAATGAAATAAATGGTTGATTTTATATTTTCAATGGCTTTGAAAGTGACAAGCCAACAAGAAGATCTGGGCCATCTGATCAACAAGCCACAGATCCAACAGTAATCGCATAAGTTAACTAGAATGGGTTTATTTCAGAGATTGGATGTGACAGTGTAACAAACACAATTTAAATTTGTTGAAGTCCAGGTCGATCTCAGTCGTACACTGAAAGAAATGGGATCCGAAGGATATCGGGTCGGAGATCAAGTTGGATATCAGGTTGGAATATCGGGTCGTAAAGTGATCAAGTTCCATCTTTTAATCGGACCCGATACATCATCAAATTTAGTTTTTTATTTCCTATTGGGTCCAGATATCGAGTCAGCAAGTCATCAGGTTTAGTCCTTAATATTAGACCCGATAAATCATTAGATACAGTTTTATGTCCTATTGGGTCCATAAGGGAATCAAAGCTATGTTGAAAAGGCGGACGTGATAGGTTTTATGAATCAGAGTGTTAATTCTTTAAAGTTCCGTGAGCTAGACCAATCATTTAAATGTCATACAGGTTCATGAAGTGTGATCAAGCGATAGTTTGAAAGTACTTTAAGGTGTGCTGCAGGGAAGCAACGAGCATGAAGGTTAGTTAAAGCCTGACCCTCGCAGTTGACTGCGATGTTAGCACGATTGAATGAAACATTCTGTCAGAAATCACCACGAGGGTTCAACCTCATTGAGGCTCCCATACATTCTTTACCCTCGCAGTGCTTCCAAAGCCTTTCGCCCTTCATCCACTACTTCGTTAAGTCTCAAAGATACATATTCAAATAGAGAACGACCATCATCTTCTAATTTCCATTACTTACTATTATTTTATGTTCTCTAGAATGAGGTTTCTTTTACCCTCTATGTAATATTCAATAATAATTTTTATTTCAAACAGTTAGGGAAATAGTCAAGTAGTTTGACAGTTTTGATGACTACCAAATGTATCATAAGGTATAAAAAAAGAAAATTTAGAGAGAAGGGGTTCGAATTTTGGAGAACCTGGATACTAGGCCACTGAATTGCTAATACAACTATTGATTAATGAAAGAATCATAAGTTTCAATACATTGTTAGGTATGATTTAGTGACTTCTCTGTTATGTGTCATCTTATGTTTTCTTCCCTTAAGTATGGTAATGAAGTTGCAGGTCTTTATTTTCTTATGTAAATGATTAAAATCCCTTAAAAGAGCACTCCTATACTTGAATTTCACACCTCTGCAATTCTTCTAAGTTACAGATAGTAGTTTCTATGTAAGACAACATATTATCTATAACTTCTCCAAGTGTCACAGATAGTATATTCTGTGTAAAACAACATATTGTCTATGACTTATTCAAGCTTTCTTCATTCATCATTTATATTCAACAATCAAATGGCATTCTGATATTTTCTTGTCACTTAAGTATTGAGGGTTAAAAACCAAGTCTCCCAAGTCCTTCATTTAAGAACACAACATACAATTAAGCGACAAAAAAGTGACAATAACTATAAACATTAATGTCTTAAGCACAATTTCTACACAGCCAGGAAATTGGTTTCTTAAGGTACAACAATGCCCAAAAAATGTATTTTTATGACTGATCAAAAGTTAGAGGCATGTAGGGATTCCTCAGCAAGTATTTTAAGTCTCGTCCTCTCCTCTTGCTTGGCCAATTTGTCAATTTTCTCATGAGCGCTTTTGAGCTTGCTCCTTGCCACTTGGTTCCTCCGTGCATAATACTTGGTCATCTTCCTTTGTATCTCAACAACCTTTTTTGCTCTATCCAAGAGGGTCTCAAAGTGTGTGTTCACCTTCTTAAGCCAAGAATCTCTGTTCTCAACTATGTTCTTCACCAATTTCTCATTTAATGTGAGTTGCTCCTCCAATTTTTCCTCCTTTTATCTTTCAAGCTCTAAGGCTCTCTTTAATACTCTTGTTCTTGGTATTTATTTTGTCCCTGTTCATCATCCAACTCTCCATAATCACCATAAGCCTCATCAAGTTGAAACTTGGCCTTCTCAACCTCCCTCTTTGCCTTGATGTACTTGGTTTGCATCAATTCCTGCTTGACCTCTAGCTGCTTGTTCTCTTGCTCATAAAAGGAGATGACATATTTGGCCCTTTGTAAATTGGTCTCAAAATCCTTGATTTTGGTATCCTTTGCTTTCAAGGCAGCCTGAGTGATTTTGTCTTCCTCCTCATCACTTGAGTTCACTAGGAGAAACTCCTTTTTAGTGTCATGTATTTCATGGTGATGTTTGACCTCTGCTTCCTCCACCATTTTTTCTTTTCCTTTAACCTGTAATTCTGATGACGAAGGAAAGGCCCCTCCCACTTTCTGTGGGGTAAACACCTACCTATTTCCCCTATGATAAGTGAAAGAAAATGGCAAAAAATTGTTCCCTTGTGGTATACTACTCTGACCATGTTCAGTGTGTACAACATGTCCCTCACTACCATCATGCTCATCATGTTCCTCTTCACTGTCATCATCTCTATTGGGTGAATGAATGGCTACATGAAATGGTGATGTAGATGGTGTGGAGGTGTCTGGTGAAGAATGATCTATTGAGGATGACTGATAAGTAAGCTATGGTGAATGAGAAGAAGTAGATGGATGAGTGGAGGATGATATAGGAATGTGGGGAGCATACTGAGTAGGTGGTTCATTGAATATTTCATTAGCTATGAAGGTATCCCAAGCAATGCCTAGTTGATCTAAGTGATGGAAGACTATCATTTTGATAAGATAATGATGGAAAATACTAGGCATCTGATGAGTTGGATCCATTTTCTGAGCAATATATGTCATCTTGTCAATACTTTTGAAAAGGTAATATGGCAAACTGAGCATTCTTACCCTGGTAAAGTGCATGAGAAGCCTGATATGACATGGGTAGAGTCTGGAAAACCTAACCTCACATGTGAAATACCTCATGATTATCTTCATTAATGGTGCATACTTGTCTAAGAGATAAGAGAAAGGGAAAATTATTTTCTTATCATTTTTAAACCTTGTTTTAAGATATGGCTTATAAAAACTATGATGCATATTTCTTTTCTTGAACCATTTCTCTCTTGGATTTGGAATTCTAGTGGTCTCTAATCTAATGTTAGAAGATATAGTGAATGTGACCCTGGCTAAAGTGACCTTATTGTTTTGTGAATTGAGGATGAATTGCTTGGTTAACTACTGTTGAAAATTCACCCTTTCAACCCTTTGGAAAAACTCAAAACAACCCATGTACCTTAAACATGATACTGCAAGTGCTGATGCCATAAGTTTTGTGGTATCAGTGGGTTTAAATCTAATAATTCTCCCTCCCTTCTGGGTTGGCCTCCTTGACTGTCTTTCCCCTTATTTTGAACTAGTGTGACCCTCTTCTGCCATGTTTTTAAGGTGGAAACTTGAGGGATTGATACGTGGGTGAAGGTAACTGAAATAGTGAGGGATATTGAATGAAATACATGAAAGCATGATTTGAGCATGACAAAGTCTATGAGTGTTGTAATTATGATCAAATAGGTGATTTTGGAAACATACAAGAAACCTTTGCTAGGGTTTTAAAATTTAGGGTGCCAACTTGCTTAATTGATGAAAAAAAGAGATATTAGGCCACTTACTTGTTGTGTGCAGGTAATAGAAGCCTTTGTAGCTTGAGCAAATGAAGATAAGTGGTGTTTTGGCACTCCTAGGGTTTTCTGGGCTTTACTAGCCAAATGCGCAACACCAAGTGCCAGCGCGCAATGTCCTGGAAAAATGTGTCCTTGAACTCATAGGCGTGCAACGCCATTGAAATTTGCTTTGTCTCGGTTGGGCAAAAGCGCCCTTCACTGCACAAGCGTGCAACAACTCTACCCAGCATGTAACGTTCAATTCCTTGTTTTTTTTCAAACCTTCACTCAATTTCGTCTTTGAACAACTCTACCCAGCACGTAGCGTCCAACTAAAATGCACAGTGCCTTCCTGGGTTCTTTTTTTCAAACCTTCACTCAGTTTCCTCTTTGAAAAGGAGGGAGTAGGGTGCAAAAGAACTAAATGATTTTGAAATATTCTTTTGAAATCTTATATAGAGGACGAGTTTGAATTTTTCTTAGAAAAACCCACTTTATAATGTTTGTTTGGAACTTTTACTTTGTTTTCAAATCTCTATCTAATGCTTCTCTTTCTTTGTATCTTTTCAGGTGGATGATGCTTTGAATGAGTTGATTCTTCAATGATTCCTCTCTTGCAGGAAGGAGAAGTGCCTTGGGTAGCTTATGGGAACAATTATTACATAATATAATGACTTGAATTACATCAAAAATATGAACAAACTAAAATACTTTATTTTCATCTAAAAACAATGTACTTTGAGATGAAAACTACATTAGTGAAATAAGTAACCATGACTAACTACCAACCATTCTTTGTTTTCTGGTCTTCCTCATACCTTTGTTGCCCTTTATTTGCAATAAAACAAAGCTTTTGACCTTGGAAATGAACCCTAAGACCTAATGGAGACATGACTGCCTTAACTCTAAAAATAATATAACTAAAACCATAGTTGAATGAAACATGAAGATGGGTTAGAAAATATACTTGATGAGGGAAAATTAGAGTTTCTAAGAAGAAGAAGATAACCATCAGTGGATCATTTTTGGCATGACCTAGTGGAATGATCAAAATTTTCAGTATGAGACACCTACAATGAAAATGCAAAGAGAAGATTTGATCCCTGATGGAAGTATGCATATACTGACACTAACATGATCAATAGGTCATCGTAGACGATGACTACCCCTATCCTAGGATAGATTTCTGAGGATATCTAGATTTAGTGTTACCACCAAATGCAACATGGGGTGCCATAGGTAACAACTTTCTAATTTTTAATATTTTTCAAGTTTTTTTTTCTCCTAATGAACTTAAAAATATTTTTGACAAAACAAGACACTTACAAAATATATTGATCATGTTTTAGATGTGGGACCAATGAGACCTGATGGATTTCCAAGACATAGGCATTGTGGGAGAGATGTCGAAGGGGCTGCAGCTGAGATGGAGAGAGTTCTTCATCCAGTTCAGAGGAACTTGGTGAGCCTAATTGTTAGGCCCTATACTACTAGTGTAACCCCTTATTGTTATTAGTACAACCCCCTTATTATATTGATGTACCCATGTAGTGCCCATATTGTTACTATTGTGCCCCATAGAAGCCCACTATGTTATTATTGTGCCTTACATAATATTGTGTATTTGGCTCTGATATATTATGACCCTTAATCCTGCATATAGAAAGAGGTCTTTTCATTTGTATCATCAAGAATTGTTATTTATTAATGTAAAGGAGGTTTCCCCCTCGAAGAGGCTGAATTCTAAGGCATTGATCTATCTTTTCTATCTTTTTGTGAGTTGGTTTCATAACATTTGGTATCAGAGTTTTGGATTCTAGGGTTTCTCTGCTCCAAGTAGGTCATTGTGGAATTTTCGCTATAAATTTGTTTCTATGAAGTTTCAAAAGAAAAACAAGAAACCCATTTGAGACGAAATCATGCTAAACCTTGGGTCCAAAATTTAGAGCTTTTCGAACTATATTTGTAGAGATATTATCTGAGGAAGTTGGCCTTTTTGTAGACCTCTGAATTACATTCCAAACAGGTGACCTTGGGAAAATTGTCATAAATTTTGTTTCGAGCATCAGATTGAAATTCCTTAAGAAGTTCTAGAAAGAGGATGGATTATAGTTTCCTGTGTATATTTTTCAGATACTAAGGTTGAAAAATGACACGTGGCACTTCCTACAAGTTCGCTCTTATGAAAAGGTATATAATCAGGTCATCTTGGGAGATTATGCATAACTCTTTCTTGGAGAATCTAAATTCGATCAGACTAGTGGCATTGGAAAGAGGACACAGAGAGCTACTTTAGGTCTCAATTTCATAACTAGAAGAGCCAAAATTACAGAGTTATAGTCATTTAAATATCAAGCTCCTAAAATCAAGAAAAGGCGATATGAGGAAGTTTGATGGCAAGGATTCGGTAAATTGGATACTTTAGATGGAGCAATATTTTGATGTACATGGTGTACCACTATTAAAAAAGGTATGTATTTCATCTTCATATTTAGAAATGGATCAATTTTTATGGTATAAAGGGCTTTGTTCTCATAAACAACTTGTTACGTGGTTAATTTTCATGGAAGAAATGATAGAACATTATGAGGATACAAAGAGAAACACCTTCTTTAGAGCAACATCACAACAATTGGAAAGAGTAAAAGGGCTTTGTTACAGAGTGGAAAATAAACTTATGGCAATAAGGAAGTCTACCTCTCACAACTATAAAGATGGAAGTGTTGTTTCTCCTAGCCTTCCACAACCTACAAGGGTTACACCACAACAATTGGAAGAAAAAAGAGAAAAAGGGCTTTGTTACAATTGTTATAGAAAATGCACTAAAGGTCATAAGTGTGATGAGAATAAATTATTTTACATAGAGTATGAAGAGGAGGAAGAAAAGGATAAAGAAACATCAAAAGAAGAGGATATACGCCAAGACCCAACCCCAGAGAAAGAAGAAATGAATCATACCATATCTTGTAAAGCATTGGCAAGAATTACCACTCCTCAAACTCTCAAGATAGAAGGACATATCAAGAAGAAAAAAGTGCAAGAAGTGAAAGATCATATCGAGAAAGAATAAATGAATCCAACCATATCTTGTAATTCATTGGTCAGAATTACCACTCTGCAAAGTATCAAGATAGAAGGACATATCAAGAAGAAAAATGTTGAAGAAGTGAAAGATCACATCGAGCATTAAGAAATGAATCTGACCATATCTCTTAAAGGATTGGAAGAAATTACCACCCCTCAAACTCTAAAGATAGAAGGACATATCAAGAAGAAAAAGGTTCAAGCAGTGAAAGATCACATTGAGCATCAACAACAAGTTCTCCAACTTTTAAAGGATAATGCCACTTTGGTGCAAAATCAAATTAAACAACAGGTAGATCAACATCATAGTGAAAAATGTTTTGATGTAGGTAATTGGGTATTTTTATTGCTATGTCTCAAGCAAGCTATTTATGAGAAGGAAATATTGGCAATACTACATGCACTTAAAAAATGGCGACTTTACCGAATGGGAAGAATCTTCAGGGATGAGGATGTCGAAGCATTGTTTTGTGCTATTTCTATTATCCAACCAGATTGGATAAATGAAGCAAGGGATGGATGGAAGAAGGACGAAGAAGTATGGCCACTTATTCAAAAGTTGCAAAAGATCCCAATTCAAACAATATTGTTAGAAATTGAAGAGGAAGGAAAAATCATATTGGAACCTGCAGCAGTCACAGAAACAAGAACCCGACAGCTACGATCAATTTCAGAGTATATCATCAAGTGGAAGAACTTACCCGCTGAAGATTCCACATGGAGGACAAGAATTTTATACAAAAGCATAAAGAACTACTCAAGCGTTGAGGACAATGCTTTTTGAAGGAGAGGGGCATGTTAGGCCCCTATACTACTAGTGTAACCCCTTATTGTTATTAGTACAAACCACTTATTATACTGATGTACCCATGTAGTGCCCATATTGTTACTATTGTGCCCCATAGAAGCCCACTATTGTTATTATTGTGCCCTTACATTATTATTGTTATGTCAGCTCTGATTATATTATGACCCCTTAGACTCCTATATATAGAAAGGAGGTCTTTTCATTTGTATCATCCAAGAATTGTTTATTTATGTAATGTAAAGGAGGTTGCCCCCTTAAAGAGGCTAAATTCTAAGGCTTTGATCTATCTTTTCTATCTTTTTGTGAGTTGGTTTCATAACACTAACTCACCAAGTACCTATGATATCCATAGTGGATCTACTTGAGGAGATGTAGAATCATGTGGTAGGAGTACCACGGGACTGGGTGTGGCTGTTCTCGCATGTAGTCGATGTTGTTGTTTATTTTCTAGCTACTCATCCTAAGCCAACTAGGTAGATGATTAGATATTTTTATGATTGGGCATGATGATGGGCATAAGCCCATATTTTGTATGGAATTTTGTCCCAATTTTGTATATTATTTTTTGGACATAAACACTCTATCTACATACAAGTGATTTTATGAAATATAAAGATGATGCTTTTGATTTTTTTTTTATGTTTTTTAATTTGATGAAACATTGATATGCCAATATAATGCTTTGTTAGTAATAGAATATGCTAATGAATTTTCTGATCATGGAATGTGAACATATGTGGTATAAACAAATGATCATTGCAACAATCTCACTCTCAAAAATTGGCGATACAAATAGGGATCTTGTACCCGATAAGTGTTATTCAGTTGAGATACCACCAGTTGTGAGTCTAAATAAACCACTAATGAATCAATACCAAGAGATATTGCTTTAGATAGCAAACTAATAATGGCAGTATATTTGGAAATATTATTCAAAGTAGGAGCAATACATACTCCTCTTGAAACCATCAACTGGACACATGGATAATAAATCACCCAAGCCATAGAAGCAAGGTTTCGGGTATGCTTATTTGCACCATCGACAAATCCTAGACATATTGAATCATCCATCAATACCTACCAAAGAAGATCAAAAATATCAACATCACTAAAGCCATTAGATATATATGTACAAACATACAATATATACAAACAAGTAAGTGCTCGACCGAAGCCTACGAAAAGTAATTCTTAAGGGAGAGCCCATTTCTGGGCTCCACCAACTTGTTTCCTTCAAAGTCAATTAATTCATAAGCCCCCTTTTTCAAAACACACTTGAATATAAAGGGACTGTATCACATAGATTTGAACTTGTCTGCCCCCAAGGCATCATTGTCTTACTCGTAGACTAGGACAAGGTTGCCTTCATAGAAATTCTAGGGATGGACAGCTTTATCATACTGAGTTTTATCCTTTTCTTATGGGTTTTGTTTATTATGGTGGCATTTCTGTGCTGCTCATCAAGATGCTCCAAATGAACGAGGCATTCCTCGAGACAAGAAGTCTCTGTAAGAAGTTATACAGCTAGCTTAAGAGAAGGAATTTCACATTCTATAGGGAAGATAGATTCCAACCCGTAAACTAGTTGAAAAGGAGAAAAACTAGTGGTAGTCTTAACTAACATTCGGTATGCCCAAAGTGTCAAATACAACATGATGTGCCAATTGGATCGAGTTTTGTCAATCGTCCTTTGTAGGATGATTTTAAGGGACTTATTCACAACTTCAACCTGCCCATTAGCTTGAGGATAATATGGAGGTGAATTCTCCTTCCAGAATCCCAATTCGAGGGCCAATTCGGACATCAGTTGATTTTGGAAGTGATTTCCATGGTTAGTGACAATCTCTTTAGGGATACCGAATCATGAAATACCCTGATTGAAGAGAAACAAGGCTGCTCTTTCACTGTCATTTTTGAAAGTAGGCATGGCCTCAACCCATTTTGTAAAGTAGTCTAGGATTACAATGATGCACTTTTGATTTCATGCCGAAGGCGAATTACTAGTAAAATCAATGCCCCACTTCGTAAAAGAATTGACAGTGATAACAGGGAAAAGCGGAGCTAGATGTGTGCACATTTTCCGAGTATAGACTTGATAAGGATGGCATCTTTTGACCACTTCAATATAGTATTTGAAAATCGAAGGCCAAAAATAGCGTGCTCACATAATTGTTTTGGTTGTTGCAAGCCCTAATAAATGACTGCCATAAGCTCAACTGTGGCAATCATTAAGAACTGACTTAGCTTCCTCCAAAGTTAAATAACGCTTAAGGATTGAATCAATCCCGTGACGATATAATGTGTCACCTATAATAAAATAATTCTTAGGGAGGTGATGTAACTTTCTACACTCATCTTTGGATAAAGTGGGTGGAAACTTTGAAGTCTAGATATATATAATGATATCTCCATACCAAGGATCTTGTGAAGAAATGAGGAATAAGTTTTAATCGGGAAAATTTTCCTCGTAAATATTTTCTTCCTCACAAGGTAGCTCTGATATCAACTCTGCAAACCTAAAGATTTCTTATATTTAACTGACATGAATTTGAGGTTGAATTCTTGCAAAATGACAATCCATCTATTATATTTGCCCCCAATCACTCGCCTACTGAGGACAAACTGAAATGGATTGATGGCTGCTAAGACGAACATTTTTCAAAGAAGAATGTAATGTTGAAGCCCCTAGACAGCATGGACAACTACCAAAGCCAATTTCTTGATGGAAGAATAGTGGATTTCAGGGCCTACTAAGCCTCGAATTGGGTAGTATATTACATTCTCACATAAAGCATCATCTTCCTCAACCAAAACCATATCAATGGTTGATTCTTTTGCAGCAAGATACAAAAGGAAGTCTCTGTTATAATCGGGTGGACTCAATAATGGAGCAGAAGTTAATGATTTTTCCAAAGCATCAAAAGGTCATTGTGTGAAATCATCCTGTAAAAATGGGACTCCTTTCTTAATAAAAAACATAAACCCTTTCGTAATCTCGGAATAATTTTCTATGAATCTCCTCAAGAAATTTTCCTTTCCTTGGAGACTTTGAAGTAACAGAAGGTGTAGAAATTGTTCTGCCTCCTTGGACATATATGGGAGTCTACATACTCATAGCACTTTTCATGGACGTCATGCTTCCAGCAGTGGTCATCAAAGGAATAGGTTGATGTAAACCTGGGCTCGAAGGCCTATTGGTCGGAGTTCCGACGTACAATTAAACATCTGGATGATCAGGAGGAAGAGGAGAATTAGGAGCCACAATCGACTCAGGAAGCTCTCAACCTCAATATTATCTTCCGACTGGAAGAGGACTTGAGAAAGAACTTGAGTGTTCCTCTCTAACTCTCTACTTGTGCTAGGTCTATCTAGTGAATCATTGACTCCAACCAGAGGATCAATCTTCGATGCACCTACTACCACTGGTTGAAAACCACTGGTAGTATTTATCCTACGCCTTCGAGGAGAAGGCTCAGGACTCGTAGATGATAGCCCATGAAGTCTTCTAGACCGATGAGCTGGTTAATCAACCACTTTGAATTATTTTTAAGAAATCTACTTAAAGACTCAAAAAAGCTATAAAGCTAGGCCAACTAAAAGCAAATATCACTCCTTAAAAGTCCCTAAAGATACAAGCAATCAAACAAATCTCAAGTATTTCCACTCTAGGTGATTAGGGCTGGACACCAAAATACAAGAAAGTCAAAAACAAGGGCCTTCCAAAAATAGACTATCGTAATTACGCCCCAGGTCTACTAGCGAATGTATTAGAAGCGGTTACGCTGACCTCCAGACAACAACCTTTGTCAGTGCAAGCACCCAATATTTGCAAGGGTACCCTCCAGAAGTACTACTAAACATGATTCAACGTCAGCCTCAGGTGCCACGGGATTCCCCTCTGCAGCCACCTATGTGATTCCTAGGAAAGGAAACTATGGATACCAACTCGTACCAAAAATCGGGCGAAACGGTCGTGAGACGGGATCCAACAAGTTTGAGAGGGGTTATCTCTCTTCCTTATCTTCACTCTCCCTTGTGCTTAACTCTTGGCCATGGAGCTTTCCTGGTCTTTCGAACGATATTGGGTTTCACTCTTTATTCAACTTCTACATTTTGTAATTTGAGCGGTCTTGGAGATTTAACTCTCCAATCACCTAATCCAAGGCCCTAATGAACCTAAACTTGTTGGTGTTTGTTTAATGACAACAATAAAAGTTATAGTTCATTCTACTAATTGCTTGATTTTATATCACTGTTCTTTAAGTCAGGGGGAATTACGAGAGTGAAATTGATGATGCTTTTATGACGCAAAAGAAATCAATAGAAAACTAACAATGTGAATGCAGTAATTTTCTTTAATGAAGAGTGATCTCTACTTGGGTTCTATGAAAACTTATATAAAGCATGCTATTTTTCTTTTCTTTTTTGGAACAATCTTCACACACCCAAAAACTAAAAAGACTAAGAATGCCTTAAAATACAAACTACCCTAATGCAAGTTACAATGATGATGCAAGGTCCTAAACAACCTTAATAAGAAAATGCAATACTTTGTAGAGACAATGAGCCAACTTAAAACTGAAGAGGACAAAAATTTGAACACAAATATCTCTTCACAACAAGTAGAACAAATTGAAAAAAATTGCAATTGACCTTTCAACAATAAAGAAAATGAAACCATAAACCAAAAACTTGGAAAAAGAAAAAAAAAATCAATGTTTTTTGAGCTTTTTCCTTTAAGGAAACAAAAACAACTTTTTTAAGTCACAAGTGTACTACTAAAACTCAAAATATCAATAATAAACACAAGGAATCTTTCAATCTTGCAACTTATAAATTGGAAAATGAACGTCACATGAACAAGAAAGACTACTACTTATAGAAACTGACCCAAATAACAGTAAACGATTTCGACAAACTGACCAAAAGGCCGAGAAAGAAATACTTTCAAACTTGTCAAAAAGACTCTCAAAAAGCAAGAAAAGCAATAAGGCCACTAAACAAGGGAAAGAAAAGCAAGAGAACTTGAAATCTGAGCTGAAAAGAAAATTGAAAACAATTTCCTGTTCTAGAATACCAGAACAACCAAGAACTTCAAAACATAGCCTTGAATACCAAGATACAAACTACAAACTTGCTTAAGAAGCAAACCTAAGCCAAATATTTTTAGTGAGAGGGAGATTTTGAAAAAGAAAGCTTGCAGGAAAAGTAAATTCTCCAGATAGCAGATGACCATACGACAACAAAAATCACCAGGCTACAAACCTAATTGGGCAGAAATATTTGAAAAAGTCATCCAAAAACTTGCATACGTGACTATGTGAAAACACATAAGCATGCACAATTGTTTCTAATACAGGAAACTCGCATATACATGAGTATTCTTTACAGAAACCTGTGTGTATACACTACTATGAACAAGCTAAACAACGTATACAAATATTTATATGGAAAAACAAAAATCAATGTCTGATAAAGAAGATCAGACTTGATGCCTGGGAATCTAATGGACCAAACAATAATGTAAAAGCAAGCAATCAAGAAAGTGAACCCTGATTGAGAACAAAGAACTCAAACCAAGAATAACAAAATTGTTATCCCCAGCGGAGTCACCCTTTCTATTACGGGTGAAACCACCCTAGGGGCTTGGGTTGAGAACCCCAACAGAGCATAGGGAAAACTTCAACAAGAAATGCTCCAACAATCATAAAAAATCTTTATTCTACTAAATCATGTAGGAGTGTCCTTAAGAGGATCTCCTTTATTTGGTTAGATCTCGTAGGGTACAAACCATCAGATTCTCCCAATGTTCTTGAAACCTGAAAATCATTCAAATGGAACATACACGACAATAGAAACATAAAGGATATACATGATGTTAATCTTTAAATCATATAAATAAATGAATAATTATACATCCATAAAAGATTCAGAAAGTAATTACAACATAACTTTGATGCATAAACGCATTTCATATCGGAAACATAACAACATTCCTTTTTATTAAAGTAAGTTATAAATAAGGTGGAGAAATATGACCTCGGTCCTTCTCCGACTCCAAGCAAAACTGTCCTTTCCCGGCCTTCAGCAATCTTCCTCCATCACCAATACAAGGATATCTCAAGCAATATGGGGGATATCTATAATCAAGGAAACAATGGTTTCCTAAAGTTTTAGGGAGTGCAAGAGGTACAGGGAATCTTCAGACTTCATCGGATATAATCTCACAATAGTATCAATATCTCATCCTTTATCCCCCTAAGGCCTTCCCATGGAGGTTTATTTATACCTCTCCAAATTAGTTTTTTCAGTTGGGAAATAGTTGGGCCACAAGAAATAAGAGGTGAGTAATAGGTGAAACCCGTGAACTTCACCCGAAATTAAGGAAAATTATTTTTTTTAAGTGTTTTAGCATATGTACATAGGTTGGATACATGCTTAACTTCTTGTACACACTTTTATAACAAGGCAAAGTAGCATATAGGGCGTAAAACACTGTTTTTTAGATTTTGGACCAAGTCTGGAAGGAAGGGTTTCCCTAGGCCATAATCATAACATCCGATCTACCAAGAGTGGTAAATGGTGCTATACCAAGTATAAATTTAGACTGATGGAGACAAGCCGATAAAACGAAGGTTGGTATAACTAGTCATAGGATCTGATTGAAGGAATGGATGGAAAGGGTTATAACTTCCCTAGTGGAGTCACCATTTAGTTATCTAGGTAAATCCTCTCTATGGACAGAGATGATCCCTCTAGCCTAATGAGTGGTACTAGCATCCTACGTGAAAATCTACTGGACAATTTAAAAAGTTACAATTGAAAAGAGAGATGAAGAAGATAGCCTACCTCATTATGATGCTATCACATTCTCCTTCATTGAAGAACTTGAATCACCTGTGTCATGGGCTCATTCTTACTTCTCATAGCATTTATGCACATGCAAAAGAGATAAAGACACAACAAGGCATGTAAATAAAAATAACATATTCAAAAGTAACCTACTTAACAGATCAAGGAGTGTTAAGCTAAATTATAAACAAACATACACATTTAGGGAAAATGAATCAATAGTTGTATATTAATAGAATAAAGGAGGAAGGATACAACCAATCCTTGATGTCAATAAGCTCTTCTTGAATGAATTTCCAAGTCCATGCTAGGCTCTCCAATCCAAATGAGTAGAATATGGGCACAATCTTAGCATAAGTGTGCAAATAGACAAAGACCAACAATTTGGGAATGGGAAAAGATGAATATATAGGCAGGGAAAGGGAGTTAGGATCTCTCCAAAGATAGGAGTAGGTGCTCATCGCAAGGGGGTAGCTCATGGGGATAAGACCAAGAGGCCAAGATGGGAGAACTCCACCTCATCTACACTGAACAACCTCCAGCTCGCTGCTATGGAAGCTTCTAGATCACGAAGCTTCTCATCCTCTTAGGGAAAATTGCCTTTTTGGGATCATTGTGGGTATATAAGAGAACATAGTGATACCATCGCGAGTCGAGTATAATGCAACAATGATCCAAATTTAAATAGGAACACAAAAAATTACAAAGATAACCATAAACACAGAGATGCAATGTAAATAATACTTCATTTCATTAATGTAAAATACTAAAATATGCTTACAAACAAAAATGGAAATAATCCAGCTAGGGTGATGGTAGCTTATCTCTGAGAAGACATGTGGAGGCTACATGCCTCTAAGCTACCTTCCAATGAGGCATAAGGGCCTTTTTATTATTTAACAATAAGAGCAAACCCTAAACAACCAAAACTCTAACCCGAAGAGATGTAACACCAAGAGTTTATGGGCCCTGTTGGGGTGAGTTGGACAGCCAACTTCCCGGGGTTGTGACTTGGTAATACTATCTCTGTTTGACATGCATGATAACCCATTGGAAAGATCTCTCCGTGGAATATGATGGAAAATATGATTTTAAATAAAAAATCATTGGCGATAGATCTCCAAAAAAAAGTCATTTAGGGCCTCAAAATGACTCTAGAAGTTTAGGACCAGAAAAACTGTTAAAAATAGTAAACTGTGCTACAATTAAGGAAACTAAAAAACTGAAAGAAGCAATGGTGGGAGTCCAAGTGGAATTAGTAAGTGGCCGCCAATATCCACCTGGATCATTCCTCCCCCCTTAGGAAGCAATGGTCCCCATTGCATTGAGTTCCTCCATGAGATGAGGAAACTTCTGCTGAACTTGGTCCTTGGTGAGCCACTTGCCTTGGTGAAGGAGTTGGCCTGATTTGATAACTCGATCCAATTGGATATTCTGTTGGCAAGTGTGCTTGATCTATGTGTCCATGATTCTATCAGTTGCAACTTGTTCCATGCAATCTTGATTTAACTCCGTGGGTGTGAGTTGTTTTGTAATGTCGGATGTGTCTAGTAATGGTGGAAAGTATGGCTGAAGGCGGTCCACATTGAACACTGGGTGCAGGCCAAGGAATGGGAGAATGTTGAGGTTAAATGCATTGTCTCCCATAGCCTTAGTAATGGTGTAGTGACCATATCGGAGTGGTCTGAGTTTCCGATAGGCTCCAGTAAGGCATTCCTTTTGCAAAAGAAACCAGACTTTGTTGCCCACTTGAAACTTGTGTGGCATCTGATGTTGATCATGTCACTACTTGTGCTTGGCATTTAATTTCTCTAGAATGTCATGGACTTGCTGGAAAATATGTTGGATGTGCTCAATGAAGTTTTTTGCCTTATCTGTTTTGGACTGGACATGATCTGAATCTGTTTGAGTAGCTGCAAATGGCATGGCCACATAAATTGGACATAGTGGATGTAATCCCAAGCCCACCTGAAAAGGTTTGTGGCCAATCAAGCTGTGGAGAGCCCTGTTGTAGCTGTGCTGAACATAGGGGAGAATCTTGTCCCATGTGCGTGGATGATTTGAGTTGTACATGCAGAGAATCTGTACGATCATCCTGTTAACAACCTCTGTCTGGCCATCAGTTTGAGGATGGAAGGCTGTCGACTTAGTGAGTTTGGTGTCCAACATCGACCAGAGACTAGACCAAAATGTACTGAGGAACCTGCTGTCCCGATTTGAGATGATAGACTGTGGGATCCCAAAGAGTACCCAAACTCGTTCAAAGAAGAGTTTAGCAGTTGCTTTGGTTGTTATATTCTTCTTGCAGGCCGCCATAATGGCCATCTCCGAGACCTTGTCGACAACCATAAAAACACAGTAGTTTCCATGCTTAGTGGAAGGAAGGCCTGAAAAGTAATCCATGGAGATGGATTACCAAGGTCGACTAGGGGTAGGCAACAGGGTATAGAGGCCTTGCTTCATAATGGTTGGTTTGGCAGCACAGGTAGTGCATGATCTGATGTACTTCCTGACATCTTGTCGAAGATTCAGCCAATAGAAATACTTCAACAATACTGCCACCATTTTCTTGACTCTAAAATGCCCAACAACCTAACTGTAGTGTGCTTCCCAAATCATCTTGGCACACTCGTTTGAAGGAACACAAAGGTGACCCAGGTGGCCTAATAAGGAATCCTGGAGGTGAAAATTTGGAACATGCTAACCCTCCAAGAGTGTTTGGTATGTGTGGCTGAATTCTGGGCCGCTTTTGTAGAGCAGTGGCCAATCCAAAGTCTTGTGCCCATAAGAGTTGATCACGGTGGTTAACGCCATGATTGGTGTTCGACTGAGGTAATCTGCAACATTATTGGTGATGGCCTTCTTATACTTGATATTCAAATGGAACTGTTGTAGGTATGCGGACCACTTCTGATGGTGATCATTCTGCAATTTCCCTTGGGTCTGTATGAATTGCAGGGGTCGGTGTTCTGTGTGGATGACTGTTTCCTTCCACAAAATATAATTCTTCCATTGTCGGTAGGCCTGCATAATGGAATACATCTCTTTGTTATAAGTGGGATACTTCCAGACTGTGCCTGAAAGTGTCTCACTGTGATATGCCATTGGATGCATGTGTTGAGTAAGAACTACCTCAATAACATAGTCAGATGCATCTATCTCGACCTCAAATGGTTGTTGCAAGTCTAGTAATGCAAGCACTGGTGTTGAGTAGAGGTGATCTTTCAACTCTGTGAATGCCTTCTATTGAGATTCAGTCCAAAAGAATTTTTCTTTCACTCCTCCCTTGGTGACTTGACTCAATGACCAAGTGATATGAGAAAATCCTAGCACGAACTTGCGGTAGAAGTTGGAAAGACCTCGAAATCTATGGAGCTCTATCAGAATGGTTGGAGATGGCCAATCCTGAATGAATTGGATCTTTTCTAGATCCACATGCACCCCATTTTCATCAATAATGTATCCCAGATACTAAACCTGGGTCATGCCAAAGTGCATTTCTCCAAATTGGCACATAACTTATGTTTTCGCAGTGTTTGGAGAACCTATCAGATGTGGTGGAGGTGCTCTTCCCAACTCTCGCTGAAGATTAGGATATCATCCAAGTATATCACTATAAATGAGCTGGTGAATGGCTGTAAGCTATCATCCATTAGCCTAATGAAGGTTGCAGGAGAATTCGTCAATCCAAAAGGCATAACCAACCATTCCAAAAGGCCCTCCTTGGCTTTGAAGGCAATCTTCCACACATTGGAGGTTTTGATTGGTACCTAGTGATATCCTGACTTCAAATTGATTTTGCTGAAATATTTCCCCCCCTTCAGTTGGTCCAGGAGGTCATAAATCTATGGGATTAGGTACCTATTACGGACAATGATCTCTTTCAACGCTTGATAGTCAATATAGAGTCTCCAAGTCCAATCCTTCTTTTGTACCAACATGATTAGGCTCCCACAGGGTGATGAAATTGGACGGATGTGACCTTTTTGCAGCAGCTCCTAAATCTTCCTCTTGATGTCATCGTTCTCTAGAATGGAGCACCGATAGATTGGTCCATTGGGTAGCGGTGCATCTAGGGTTAGCTCGATGGAATGCTTGACTTGACAGTGCAGAGAAACCCCTGTGAGGGAGGTGAAGATGTCCTCATACTCCTCGACAACCTTGTCCATCTGTAGTAGTCATGCGGAGGACCCTGTTTGGAGGTCATGGAAACCATCTTCTTCTTTCCTTGAGGGTGTATCATCAGGAAAAAAAATTTCCCAGTTTTGGAAATGAGCTTACTAAATTGTTTTGCAGTAACCAAAGAAATGGCAATAGGTGGTCCTACCTCCCGTATCCTGTACAACTTATTTCCCAAAGTAACAATAACATCATGGGGCCTTGATTCATACATAGCACGTTGCTTCCACAAGTATGGTTGTCCTAATAATACATCACAAACTTCAAGGGGATTAATCTCACATAATACCTCATCCATGAATGGCTTGATGTTGTGTGGAAGGCGACACTGCTAGCTCACACGAATATCTCGTCCTTGGTGAAGCCACCCGATGGTGTATGGTTGTGGATGTGCTATGGTCGGTAAGACCAACTGCTTCACGACCTCTATCGAAATGTTGTTCTTTTGGCTCTCAATGTCAACAATGAACTGTAGGTTTGAGCCCTTTACCCACATCTGGGAGTGGAAGAGACGCTCCTCCTTTGGATCTTCGGGTTCCTCCTTCAAGATCTAGGTGGTGGCAACGGTGGAATTGGGCTCTACATTGATAATCTACTTCCCTTTGTCTTTCCCCTTGTTGGGTTTTGACTCAGAGTTAGTGTTGGAAATAATACTAGAGGTGGTGAATCAGTATTAGCAAATCAATAAACTTTTCATTTCCATTATCATATTCATATACGCTACTTCAGTGAAGGCAAACCGCATGTATACACAACTGTGTTTATTGCAACTAGCGTATATGCAACAAACTTATGATTCAGTTAATTCATCATATGTTGATATTTAATGAGTGCATCAGAACATTATTAACCATGTAAATAGTAAATAGGTGCAGTAAAATAGAACATGTCATCAAACATAAGAAGCACACATGAACACCATGACATAAGGTGGAAACCCAATGCGGGACAAAAACCACCTGCTGTTGTTTTCTTTAAGATAAGAAAAACATGTTTACAATCTTGTATTGGTGCAAACTCATACCAATATGTAGGCACCCACCTGTAGAAGGCTACAACCTTCTCTCATTCTCCAGCTTCTACTAGAAGTGAGCTACAACCCCCTAGCTCTTGTACTAGCCAATATATATTTACTTGTATGTAGGCACCGACCTATAGAAGGCTACAACCTTCTCTTTTCTTCCACGGACCACGTTTCATAAATTTTCAGACTAGATCCATCAATAACATCAATCAAACATCAAATATATTTTCATCAACCAATCTCCTTTGCACTAATCAAAACTGAATCACTGAAACCCTGTCATCAAAACATAGTCACCAGAATATAGAGAAGAACCCAGAACTCTGTGATAACCACTAGAACCAAAAACAACATAAAATATCAAATCTCGCAATGTATACACTACTTGGATGTGTCAAAACAGCGTGTATATGATGTTTCACCAAAGGGAACCCGTGTACAGATCTGAAAATAATTACTTATACCTTCGCTGAAATTTTCAACTTCAGATATACCCAAAACATAAGATATAAAGGATAAGACATGCGTCAATATTCAGATCTATTCATGATCATACCATATAATAATAATGCATTTTGGTCTTCATGATCCCAGTCTGTTAACCTTCATCAATCACATAGGTGCACCCTTGGTTTAGATCAAGAAAATCATCACAAAACCATAACCAGCATACTAGATCTCACACTTCATCAGATATTCATCACTTTCACACTTGCACTTTGGCCTAATGATCTCCTTCTCCTTATATAGGTTTAGGCCTCTCTCAATACCATGGTCCAAAATAACATAGGACCAATACCTTGGACCCAATACCTGCGGTCAATACTCCAGACCAAATACCATGGACTAATACCACTTAGGACCAAAATACCATGGACCAAATACCACGGACCAAAACTTAGTTTTCCAACATGTACGCGCTTCCCTTCTGTGAAAGTGCATGTGTACGTATAGGTGACTTGGTCTATGGTGAACCCACATGTACACGCGGCTTGGTCAATGGGGAACCTGCGTATACCTCTCTTTCTTCATTCTGTGAGCCTAAAATGTGATCTGTCATCTATGTGAGTTGCCATCAAGAACAACACCTATGTTATAGAGCCAGATTTGTATCATAATGCCAATAGTTAGAACATGCATCTGATTCTGAAACATTTAGCTCGGCCACCAGTGACTACTTGGCCCCACACTCATTTATGTTGTGATTAGAGCTCTTATGGAACTCACACTACTTTCCCATGTCCTTTTTTGGCTTTGCGACACTATTCTTTGCTTGCAGATTTGGCAGGTTGTCTTGGGCTGCCCCGCCTTGGCTTTGTCCCTTTTTCTGTAGTTTGGGGGCAGCTTTCCCTTGCTTCGGATTTGCAGATCCAAAGTCTCGCTTCTTCTATTTAAACTTTTTCTCAACCTTGACGGGATATCAGTATGCCATGCCAAGTGAGGAGATGTTAAGGAATTCTATTTCTTCCTAGATATACTTGTGCAAGTAGCCACGGTATTTTACGACCAAATGCTGCCCTGAATCCTTGATACCCAAATTTGTGCAAAGGGGATGGAAATTATTGGTAAACTCTAACATGTCTTGGTTGCTTCCCTGCCACAGCATGGTCTGCTTTATGTATTAATCCTGATAGCTTCCGACAGGGTAGTACTACTCCTTGATGCAATCCCACAATCAATTCCAAGTGGGTGTGCTTAAAATAGTCAGCCTGTACTTTCATCCTTTTGCTCACAGTATGTTTCCCACCAGTCCTTAACATGGGGGACTGCTTTGAGAAGAGTGAAAATAATATTTTCCCGACTGGAAAAATCATGAATAGAAAAATAACCCTCTAGCATATTTAACCATTTATCAATGGCATATATGTCTATCTGACCCTCGAATATGGGGATTTCAAAATTAACCTGTACATTAAACAGTGTGGCATTTCGAGAGTAGCTGTTGGAAGTCAATGTGTCACTCTTGGGTAGCTGCTAAAGGATCTAGGCAAAGATGTCCATCATCACATTCCTTTATCGCTTGAGGGCTTCTTCAAGCAATATTTTGATAGGAACTCTTGCCCCCTCATCTTTATTTTCATCTACTTGGGAGGCTGCTAGGATTTGTGAGGCTAGTCTTGCAAAGGTTCGAGTAGTTCAAACCCTAACTCCTTATATCCCGACCTCATTGGGGACATGCAAAGAAAAATAGAGAAAAAAAAAGAAGACCACTTTGATACCACTAATCTTGATTTAAACAGGAATGCAACAAATTACAGAGACAACCATAAACATAGAGATGCAGCAGAAATAATACTTCATTTCATTAATGTAAAATACTGAAATATGCTTACAAACAGATATGGAAATAAACCATAGGGTGATGGTAGCTTATATTAGAGAAGAGATGTGGCAGCTACATTCCTCTGAACTACCTTCCAATGAGGCTCAAGGGCCCTTTTATTATTAAACAATAAGAGCAAACCCTAAAGAACCAAAACCCTAACCTGAGGAGATGTATCACCAAGAATTTATGGGCCCTGTTGGGGTGAGTTGGACAACCAACTTCCCAGGGTTGTGACTTGGTCATATTATCTCTATTTTACATGCATGATAACCCCTTGGAAAGATCTCTCTGAGGACTACGACAAAAAAAATGATTTCCAAAAAAACGTCGTTTAGGGCCTCAAAATAGCTCCAAAGTTTAGGACCTGAAAATTTACTAAAAGTAGTAAATTATGCTACAATAAGGAAATTGAAAAACTAAAATAACAATGGTGGGGGTCCAAGTGGAATTGGTGAGTGGCCACCAATATCAACCTAGATAAAACATGAAACCATCGTGGTTTTCAGTCTCATAAGAGCGATGATGCTCAAATTAGGGTTTAAGAGCTATTTTCTTCAAGGAAATCTCATGGAATTTTCCAATCAATGTCTAAGAGGATATAAGCTTCATATATGAATGAACACATTGCATTATGGTCATGTTTCAGGCATTTCAAGGTATTTCACAGCGAAGTGTAGGAGGTGTGACAAAATACTATGTAACACAAACCACAAATTTGTCCAAAATCATGCATTGATAGCATTGTAAGATACCCCACTAATGATAGAGGTAGATGTTGGTGGCCACTCACCTATCCCACTTGGACCCCCACAACTGTCTCTTTCAGTTTTTCAGTTTCCATAATTATAGCACAATTTACTATTTTTAGCAGTTTTTTTAGATCCTTAACTTCCGGAGCCGTTTTGAGGCCCTAAATGATGTTTTTTGGGAAAACCGAGAGAAACATGGGATGTTGATCAATGTTTCTCTTCCCAAAGTTATAGTCCTTGGATAGATCTTTCTAACGAGTTATTGCACATGTCAAATGGAGATCAGATGCCAAAGTTACGACCCCAAGAAGTTGATGTACCAATTTACCCAAAAGGGGCCCACAGTTTGGCGTTTCATCTTCTAGGGTTAGGTTTTTGAATGTTAAGGGTTTTCCATTGTTTCTCAACAATAAATAGGCCTTCTATCCTCATTGTAACATAGTTCAGAGGCATGTAGCCACCACATCTATTGTCAGAGATAAGCTACCATTGCCCAAACTTGTTTATTTCCATTTCTGTTTGTAAGCATATTTCAGTGTTTCACATTAATGAAATGAAGTATTAGTCCTATTGCATATCTGTGTTTATGGTTATCTCTATAAGTTGTTGCATTCTTGTTTAAATCTAGATCAGTGGTATCATAGAGGTCTACTTTTTCTCTATTTTTCTTTGCATGTCCCCAACGAGGTTGAGATATAAGGGGTAAGGGCTTGAATTGGTCAAACCTTTGCAAGACCAGCCTCGCAAATCCCGATGGCCTCCCATGGTGGATGAGAATAAATATGAGGGGTAGGAGATCCTATCAAAATCTTGCTTTAAGAAGCCCTCAAGCGACAAAGGAATGCGGTGATGGACAACTTTTCCCAAATCCTTCAGCGGCTAACCAGAGGCGACGCGACGACTTCTAACAGCTACTCTGGAAATGACACACCATTTAAGGTACAAGTTAATTTTGAAATCCCCATCTTCAAGGGTCAAATAAACATAGATGTCGTAGATAAATGGTTAAATCGGCTAGATGGGTATTTTTTTGTTCATGATTTTTCTAGTTAGGAAAAGATTATTTTTGCTCTTCTCATAGTACCTCCCCATGTGAAGAACTAGTGAGAAACCTACTGTGATCAAAAGGATGAAAGTACAAGCTTACTATTTTCAGATGCACCCACTTGGAATTCATTCTAGGATGTCGTCAAGGATTTGTACTACCCTGTCAAAAGCTACGAGGACAAATACATAAAGTGGACCATGCTGCAGCAGGGAAGGGACCAAGATGTGCGAGAGTTCACAAACATTTTTCATACCCATCACACACAGTTGAGTATCAAGGATTCTAAGCTACATTTGGTACTCAAATACCACGGCTACCTACATAGGTACATCCAGGAAGAGATGGAGTTCTTGAAAATCTCCTTGCTCAACACAGCATACCAATGCACTGTCAAAATTTAACAGAATTTTAAACAAAAGAAGTGAGACTTTGGATCTGCAAATCCGAAGACCAAAGTACAAAGCCAAGGTGGGGTGACCCAAGACAACCTGTCGAAGCTGCAAGAAAAGAACAACACCACGAAGTCAAAGAAGGACATAGGAAACTGGTGTGAGTTCCACAAGAGCCCCACTCACAACACCAGTGAGTGTTGGTCTAAGCAGTCGTTGGTGGCTGAGTTGAAGGCTTAAGAATCAGATGCATGTTCCGACCTTGAGTTATAACCTAACAAGGGGAATAGCAAAGGGAAGCAGATCATTGATGTGGAGCCCAATGCCACTCTTTCCACCGCCAATATCCAGAAGAATGAACTCGAAAATCCATGGGAGGGGGAGCGTCTTTTCCACTCATAGATGTGGTTGAAGGGTTCACCGCTGCAATTCACTGTCGATAGTGACAGCCAAAAGAACCTCATTTCAGCAGAGGTCATGAAGTGGTTCTGCCTACTAACTACACTACACTCGTAACTGGATAGTATCAAGTGGCTTCACCAAGGACGAGATCTTCGAGTTTGTCAGCAGTGTCCCCTTCCCTATAGCATCAAACCCTTCATAAATGAGGTATTGTGTGATGTTACACCTCTGGATGTTTGTGACGTATTATTAGGGCAACCATACTTGTCGAGGCAGCATATTGTGTATGATTCAAGGCCTCGCACTATCATTATTTCTTTGAATAATTCATTATATAGGACATCGATGGTATCCCCACCTACCGCCACCTCTTTGATCACTGCTAAGAAAGGTAGCAAGCTCATCTCCCATACTAGGAAATTTATATTCTGTCTGGTTCGCTCCCAAAGTAAGGGGAAGATCATCGCCACATCCATGACCCCCACAAAGGGTTCCTCCATGCAGCAGCAGTAGCAACAGAGGGATACAGTCATGAAAGAACACAGGAACAACTTCTCCTCACCCATAGGGGTACCACACAAGTTTTAGGTGGGCAACAAAGTATAGTTGCATCTTCAGAAGGAATGCCTTAAAAATCCCATCAGAAACTCTGACCTTACACCATTACCAAGGCTATGGGAAAAAATTCTTTGGAGTATAGCATTCCCCCATTCCTTCACTGGCACTGAGTGTTCAATGTGGACCATCGTCGACCATGCTTCCCACCATTACTGGACACATCAGAGATTGTAGAACAACTCACCAGGGACCAAGTTCACTAGATGGAGGAACTCAACGTAATGGGGACCATTGTTTCCTAAGGGGGGAAGAATGATCTAGGTGGATGTTGGTGGCCACCCACCTATCCCACTTGGACCCCCACAACTATCTCTTTCAGTTTTCTGGTTTCCATAATTATAGCACAATTTACTATTTTAGCAGCTTTTTCGGGTCTTGAACTTCCAAATCCGTTTTGAGGCCCTAAACGACATTTTTTGGGAAAACCGAGAGCAACATGGGTCATAGATTGATGTTTTGCTTCCCAAAGTTATATTCCTTGGATATATTTTTATAATGAGCTATTCTACGCGTCAAACGAAGATCAGATGCCAAAGTTATGACCCTAGGAAGTTGATGTACAAATTTACCCAAATGGGGCCCACAGTTTGGCGTTTCATCTTCTAGGGTTAGCTTTTTGGATGTTAAGGGTTTTCCATTTTTTCTCAACAATAAATAGGCCTTTGAGCCTCATTGTAACATAGTTCAAAGGCATCTATCACCACATCTCTTCTCAGAGATAAGCTACCATTGCCCTAGCTAGGTTTTTTCCATTTCTGTTTGTAAGAATATTTCAGTATTTTACATTAATGAAATGAAGTATTATTTCCATTGCATCTTTGTGTTTATGGTTATCTCTATAATTTATTTCATTCCTAATTAAATCTGGATCATCTAAGAATATCTAGAAAACCCCACTAAAATTTCTAAGATAATTGAATTTTTCATTGAGTTATTTCATCAAATAGTTTTCATGCATATGGTTGTAGGTGAAAATTTATTGTATTTTATATTTATAAATGAATACATTGCCAAACAAAATGTCCAAATGATGCTTTATTAGTAGTATAATATTTATATTAAACTTATAAACTTATACATATCATTAGTAGAACATGCTACAACAATATTAGGAAATATGAAATGATAAATACCAGCACTTAGTACAAATAATATGGTTGTAGGATAGCACCCTTGAAAATGAAATTTGGAACCTCAACCCTCAAATATGGGTTGGATTGACAAATAGTGTACTCCTCAGCCTTACCAAAACATCCTTAGAAAGATAGAGGTTGTCTTTTGGAAGCTTGAATGGGCACCAACAATAGGGACTTGATCTCCTTTAAGACAACTACTTGACCTCTTAAAAAAATTTGCCTCTTTTATCATATCTCAACCACCAACTAGCAGATCTAGTGTTTGACAACAAACTCAAAAAATAACAAAAGGAACTCTATTAAATGCTCTAGTATAAACAGTGGGAAATCAACCCCCAATAAAAATTGATTTCTACCTCCCCTTACAAGAGAAACGCGACCCTAGAAGAGACTACTTGTGACAATAAACTCAACTTCTTAAATAATAAGAACAATTGACCCCTTAACAAACAAAACTCGGCCAAAAACATGATGAATGAACTTGGCCCCTTATGCAACAAGAAATGACTCCTTATAAATGTTAGAATGTAGCCTTCACTTGACTTGGAAGATATGAACTCAGCTTGTATAAGAAATATAGAATACTAAAAGTCAGATAATAAAATCAGCCGATAACAATTATGACTTACTCCTTTCTGCCAATATATCCTTCTTCTTCAACAATGAATCATAATGTCAAAATCTAGGTGACTCCATTGCCACACTAGCTAGTGATCTGAAGTTTGATTAGGTGATTTCTTCCTATTTTCCAAAATCAAATAAGACAAAAATTAGCACTGTGTCGAAGCTTTGCAATATCTCTTGAAATCATTAGTTATTCTTCATGTGTAACTTAACATAATGAAAATAAAACCACATAATCCATGTAGACATAATGAATAGCAAGACAAAAGGTTTTTTTACAGATTTCACCCCTCTTGGGCTACATCTCCGACCCTGTCAAAATGACTAGACCACTCATATATTTAGTATCAAATAAAGTACATAATTTTTATTTTTTTTTCTGGTAAATATGTGGCTATTACCCCTACAAAGTAATTTTCTCCTACAAATAAATCTCACAAACAACAACAACTCAAAGCTTCTCCTACAAAGATGACATACTTCAACTGAAACGAGCTAAAGAAAACATATGGACCCTTCAATTCCATATTGAAGCACATAAAAAAAACTTCATGTTAAGAGAAGTAGAACCCAAGGTGAACCCTTCTAGTTACAGTTATTGTAGTAGTCTCCTAGAAGTGAGAATACCCCTACAAGGTCTTCTCCATGCCCAAACACCTTCCAGGACTGCTAACAAGCCCTCATTGACCCATACACATTTAGTCTCAAACATGCCAAAATACTCTATAGATATGCTCAAATCAGAAATAAGAGGTTACCAATGGATTCAAAACATTAAAAAACCCCTAAGTATCCTCTTTCTTAGCTCAATTTTGATAAAAACGAAAAAAGTTATGAGCTCCCAAGCTCTCTCATGAATTTCATTGTTAACCATCCTACAAATTCGACCTTTCGTCTATCGGTTCTACAAATCCACCTCGAAATTAGATAATGAAGTGAAAATTTAGCTACCCTTCGGTGCATTCTATTGGGTGATTAATTTATCCTTGAACCCCTTAATCCAAAAATCATAGCCACATGGACCACATAGAGGCGAGGGCTCGACCTTAACACCTGCTCCCACCGGTTAGGCCCCTAAAACTTGGGGACAAGATCGTCTGAGGTGTCATGAGTCCAAGGGTTGGGCCAATGACATGCCCTACCTATCGGAGGTCCCAATCCCTAGTGCATTGTCACGTTGGTCACATAAGACCTCGAGGTTGGCCCTCTTAGCTCTGCATTTGTTGCAAACCTATGTTGAGCCATCCATTCCTGGCATGTGGTTATATGGGTGTGCTCATAACGAAGGGCTGGCCCCTACCCTGTAGCACCTTTTCCACAAGCACTTTAGTGCTTTGCTATCAGTCCTGTCTAGATACATATTCCCTAGGGTTGGGTCTTGCCTAAACTCTTGACTTGTTAGCACTCGAAACTAGTTACATGGAGTGCAATATGACCGGGGCTGGTCCCCAAAATCCACGCCCGAATAGTTAACACCTCTACTCCTAGCCTATGGTTACATGGTGGGTATATGTTTGTGGACTAGTCTCATTCCTTAGCACCCAAGCTATTCTTATCTCATGCTTTGGCATATTGTTTGGTGGGTTCATTTTTGGTGTAGGAATCATGAGTTGGGGCTAAGCCCACACCCTTGGTTCCCCCACCTACAGTCTCATGGACATGGGATGACTGGGGGCTAGGGCTTAGCCCCAGCGTCGTTCCCCAAGTACCATATACATAAAGTTTAAATAACCATTTGATTCTATACATGTTAAGAACCAACATGGGTGATGTGGTAGGGTGTTGTATTGTTAACTCAGAGGTCATGTGTTCGATCCTTAGTGAGGCTCGTTTAGCGATAACATAGTTTCAATACACTGTTGGGAGCCCACGTGGCATCCATCCATTAGACCATGTGGCTTCTATCCATTGGACCATGAAACCACAACCAACTATGAATCAAATTTGACCATGAATCAATGAAACATAGTTTGCCACATGTCATCTTCTAGTTGGATCATAAATGTACGGTCACCCTGTTGACTTAGCAATATGGTCAGCCTAGTAAACTACCCAGTCAATAGGTTGATTCAAATTTTTCTTGTTTGGGAAAATGATCATAATGTGATCTTAGGAGCATATGATATTAGTTTTGAGTGATTCAAGTTGTGGTGGATTCAAATTAGTGATATCTTCGATTTGACATTGGTTTCAAGAAGTTTTGGATACTTTCAGTTTTGAGCTTAAAATCGATCACCTGATCACACCTCCCCACTAGGAAATTTTTGGAATACAAAATTTTACCTCCCTAGTCAATAAAAAGAGACTGGAACTCAAAAATACCCAAAAACTAAATCCAAAATGCAAAATTTTCAATTGGTTCCCTTTAAGCCCCAATCAAGGCACTTCACTTGTCATCCTCACGAAGACCTTTTGTCTTGTTAAGAATTGAGCCATCATTCTTATCGTTGCTGTTGGAACAAAATTCTTATGAGTGGAATCTAAACATTCTCTTTACTCTCATATTTGCATGGATCTAAGAAACTTCATCTTGAAGTTTAATTTTTTGAAGACAAACTTGACCATCTAGGAACTCAAAAGAAAAATAAACTTTCTTTAACGTCTTCAAGTTGAGCTTGAACATAAAATGTACATTGCTGAAAATTTTTCCATGATATGATTGATCTTGCCTACAATACATAGTCATATTATACAAATCTTAACAATAAATATCCAATTCAAAAAAAAAATTAAATTGAATACTTGTATCAGTGAACATATGACAACTTGTAGACAACTTTTGAATGACAATCTTGTATGTTCACAAAAGTCCTTAAACATGTGGACTATAACACACTAATACATACATCAATGAAGAACATCTACTTTTTGAGCATAGTAACAATGAATGTTCACTTTACAAAAGTAACTAAACAATAATGACAACACATTTTTATGAAAAATTCAAAACAACTTTACAATAAGTCTACCCAAACTTTGCCTCTCCTAGGCTCATGGGTTCTCTTCTTGCATATTCCTTGTCTTGAAGGTCACTTAGGATTGTGGAGAGTCCTCTTTACCACCTTTTGTTTCCCTTGTATTATGTAGCATAATCTCTTTACCTTTCTTTGAACAAAGCTCTGGGTGCAACTTCCAACATCATTCAGTGTCATGTCCATTCACCTTGCAATGAGAACATAAAAACTTCTTCTTTTTGCTAACATAGAAGTTCTCTCATGTGAAAGAAACTCATTATGCTTGATGCCTAAAATTTGGTTCGTTATTTTAACCATTATCATATGTTTATGGTCAGTCCCATCACAAAATGTACAAGGGTATTGTTTCCATGAGTATTCAAAATTTCCATGCATTGGAAAACACTCTTGAGAGTTATACTTGTCTCTAAAGTGGCAACTTCAACTATTGTCCCAAGGTGGTGACATATCATGCTGAGATGTTTGATGTACCTCAAGATGTTTGTATCGTTCTACAAACTCCCTTCGACCATATCCCAATCCCATATACTTCGGTCTCTCCTCAACCATAATTAGATTGGTAATGCCTTGGCCATTTATGTCGAGGTCTCCACCTTCATATCCAATCATGGAAATAAAATTCATACCTATGCCTTTGGTATGTTTTTCGAACACTACAAAAGAGTTATTATGCATATAAATGGAAGGAGTGGAACTTGAAATGCTAATTACCTCAAATTTTTCATTCATCATTTTAGCTTTTGATGATGACGATGATGGGAAACTTGTAGATGACTCTAGCCACCCACTCTTATCCACTAGCATATAGTGTGCTTCTTGAATATGTTTGCAAAATGCACATGCAACATCTTCCACATATGGTCCAAAAATACTATTTGAACCATGACCACATATTGGCCCCATTCTAGAGGTTTCTCTTGCTGGTATAGGAGTAGAGCTTTCTACAACTCTCTCATCAAGCACTTGCTACAAAAAAAATAACATGTGTCTCTTCTCCTCTTCAGTTATCTCTAACATCCTTCTCAACTCTATGTTCTCCATCCGAAGAGATAAATTATGCTCCTCTAGCTCTTGAAGACTCTTTTTGCTTCCCATTCTTGTCACTTGGTCGACTAGTGCCCTGATACCAAATTAGTCTGAAATTGGATTAGGTGATTTCTTCCTCTTTTCCAAAATCAAACAAAACAAAAATTAGGACCATTTCGACGCTTTGCAATATTAAAAATGGATCTTGAAACAACAATTTTCCAATATCTATTCAAACCATGAATTAATCTTCATATGTAACATAACATAATGAACATAATATCACACAATCCATGGAGGCACAATGAAGAGGAAGACAAAATGTTTGTTGACCGAGTTCACCCCTCCTAGGCTACATCTCTGAGCCTATCAGCACAACTAGACCACTCATTTATTCAGTATCAAATGAAGTACATAAAAGTTTTTTTCAGGTAAATATGTGTCTATTACCCCTATAAGGTAATGTCCTCCTACAAATAACTCTCACAAACAAAAATGACTCAAAGCATATGTTGGGTCCCTATAATACTAGTGATTACCCCATTACTATTGTAGTTATACCCCTTATTAATATCTTTGTGCCCCTATTGTCCCCATATTGTTATTACTGTCCCCCATAGAATCCCTCTATTGTTATTTTTGTGGTTTTATATTATTATTGTTAGGTCGGCTAGATTATATTGTGACTCCTTAGACTCATATATATAGAAAGGAGGTTTGGTCATTTGAATCATCGAAGAATTTTTCATTTATGTAATGTAAAGAAGGTTTCCCCCTCAAAGAGGCTGAATTCTAAGGCGTTGATCTATCTTTTCTATATTTTCTTGAGCTGGTTTCATAACATTTGGTATCAAAGCTTTGGATTCTAGGGTTTCGCTGCTCCAAACAGGTCATCATGGCATTTTCTCTATAAATTGTTTTTTGTGACATTTCAGAAGTCGTCGAAAAAACCCATTTGAGAAGCAATCGCTCTGAAGCTTGGGTCTGAATTTCAGAGCTTTTCGCACTATATTTGTGGAGATATGATCTGAGGAACGTGGTCTTTTTGCAGACTCCTGAATGACATTCCAAACAGGTGACCTGGTGAAAATTGTCATAACTTTCTCTCTGGGGATTGGATTGAAATTTCGTAATAAGGTAGAGAAAGAGGACAGAGTGTAGTTTCTTGTATGCATTTTTCAGATTCAAAGGTCGAAACAGTGACTCATGGCACGTAGTACAAGGTTTCTCTACTGAACTAGTCTATAATCAAGTCACTGTGGGAGATTTCGCATAACTCTTCCTTGGAGAATCCAATTTGGGTCAGATTTGTGGCATTGGAAAGAGGGAACAGAGAGATACTACAGGTCACAAATTCAGAACTAGATGATTGGTAAGTACAGAGATACATCAGAGGCAATATCGAGCTCCTACAAAGTGAAAAAAGGTGTGTAAATTTTCTTAAATTTTTGCTTAAGCTTGGTTTGAAAATTTATTTTGAAGGAATTCAAAGGGCATAGTAGAGCATTATTATCAGTAACTGATGCCCCGAGGAAAGAAAAT
>APFE030844429.1:0-35647 GCA_000404065.3 Pinus taeda
CAGAGTCCTTACAAGTGGTATCAAAGCCATGCCCCGAAGTTAGCCAAGTGGATGAATCCTCGGAATGCCGAACGAAGATGGTGGGCCCCGGTAATATCACGATGGGATCCGTGGATGAGCTCAGTTAGATAGGCGGTGTGCTTTGGATTCTTCATGGACGTGTCATGGTCCCAACACAGCGAAGAGGAGTTGACCTGGGATAGAGCAAGCTCTCGAGGCAGGTGGTGTTCCATGTAAGGCGTGTGCTTCCAACGCATTGGAGCGGAGAATCTTGGTTGGTAGAGAGTGGACGGATGGATAATCGTTTGAGGGGAGGCTCGATGGTCCTTTGTTCAAGGGGAGGATTGTTGGGTATACGACCAAAGTCCCACATTGACTAGAAGTGGGGAGGATCATGGGTATATAACGATGGACAAATATCTCCATTGGTATGAGGCCTTTTGGGGTAAGTCCAAAAGCAAATCCATGAGGGCTTAGGCCCAAAGTGGACAATATCATACCATTGTGGAGATATGTGGTGTCCAGAGTCCTTACACTCAACATGTAGATGGGAAAGAAAATGCCGCTCCATAAAACATATTTAATGCAGCTAGAAAGGGACATGGGTCACAATAGCAACAACATAGAGGTGAGGGAACTGGTCAGTTGGAGTGTTGGACATGTGGTGGGGAACACCTTAAGAGATATTGTCCACATCATCAGGGTGGAAGGCTTTAGATATACAGTGCATAGGAGGTAGAGACTATTGGGGATGTTGGTCAAAGTATTCCACATATCTATGCAGCAGTGGATAGCGAGCAAGAAAAACACCAGTCATAAATCATTGAGATGGACGGTAAGCTCTGTGATCAAGTTATTTCTATTTTGATTGACCCTAGATCTAATTATAGCTATGTTAATCATAACTTGGTGGATAAGTGTGGTTTGAATAAGGAATTGCATGTAGAGTCTTAGTTAGTGCAGTCAACTACAGGTACAAAGAAGTGATTTTATCATTGGGTAAGATATTGCGCATTTGATTTAAATGGTATGCCTACAGTAGCACATTTGAATGTGTAATTGTTGGGATCATACAATGTTGTTTGGCATGGATTGGTTTTATCTACATAGAACCAAGGTTGAATGCTATGACAAAGTTATTGAGTGTGTTGATGACAATGGAAAACCAAGAGTCTTGCAAGATAATAAGAAAATGATATCATTTAGGATGGTGATAGTTATCCAAGCAAAGTGTAACCGCGGGAAAGGGTGCAAGCTATTTGCAATACACATTTCTAGTGATAAGGGTAAGGAGGTTAAGGATGTATATGTGTTGAATAGATATCTAGTGTTGCAGCAGTTTCAAGATGTATTCCCTAAGGACATTACAGAGTTGCCACCTCACAGGGAGGTAGACTTTTCAATTGAGTTAGTGCAAGGGGCATCTCCAACATCGAAAGCACCTTATAGGATGAGCACACCTGAGTTGGTTGAGTTAAAATTTCAATTGAAGGAAATGTTGGACAAGGGATACATTAGGCCAAGTGTATCACCTTGGGGCACATCGGTCTTGTTTGTGAGGAAGAAAGATGATACCCTTAGATTATGCATTGATTATAGGGAGTTGAACAAAGTGACTATCAAGAACATATATCCTTTCCAGAGGATTGATGACTTGTTCAATCAGCTAAAGGGATAAGTAGTGTCCTCGAAGATTGACTTGAAATCCAAATACCATCAGGTACGCATCAAAGAGGAAGACATTTACAAGACTGTGTTCAGGACCAGGTATGGGCATTATGAGTTCGTTGTTGTTCCATCTGGCTTAACTAATGCTCTAGCTACATTCATGTGTTTGATGAATAGTGTGTTGCATCCATATTTGGATGAGTTTATTATTATGTTCATTGATGATATACTAGTATATTCTAAAAATGGGAAGAACATGTTGAGCACTTAGAAGCAGTGTTGAGGTTGTTGAGAGAGCATTAGTTGTATGTTAAGCTCAGCAAGTGTAGTTTATTTCAGACTGAGGTACACTACTTGGGGCATGTTGTCTCTAAGGAGGGCATTGCAGTAGATCCAGAGAAGATAAGGGCCATCATGGAGTGGGTATCTCCTAAGAATGTGGATGAGGTGAGATCCTTCATGGGTTTGGTAGGCTACTATAGGAGGTTCATCAGGAACTTCTCACAGATTGCTTATCCTATCACATCATTGCAAAGAAAAGGTAAGAAGTTCAAATGGACTGAGGAGTGTAAGGATAGCTTTGAGCAACTCAAGAAGTTGTTCACACATGCACCAGTGCTACAAATTGCAGATCTAGATAAAGAATCTGTAGTATGCACAGATGCTTGTAAGAGAGGACTTGGTGGAGTCCTTATGCAGGATGGACAGGTGGTATGTTATGAGTCCCGGAAACTAAATTAGCAAGAGCAAAACTATCCCACACATGATTTGGAGTTAACAGTGATCATACATGCATTGAAGATGTGAAGGCATTATCTTCTTGGCAGGAGATTTGTAAATATGAGGATCATATTGGATTGAGGTATTTGTTTGATCAACCAAATCTAAATTCCAGGTAGGCTAGATGGTTGGCCACGATTAGCGAGTTCGATTTCAAGATCATGTACATCAAAATTAAATAGAACAATGTGGCAAATGCTCTCAGCAGACGGGTACATGTAAATCACTTGGCAGCTATGAGCTCCTATGGGATAAACTTTCAGGATAGGATCTTGTAGGCAAGTCAGCAGGATGTCAGGTATATGGATATTATGCACAGGTTGCAACAGGATTTTGGTATGAGTATAGGTGCAGATGGGTACAAGTAAATCACTTGGAAGCTATGAGCTCCTATGTGACAGACTTACAAGATAGGATCTCGTAGGCAAGTCAGCGGGATTTCAAGTATATGGAGATTATGCACATGTTTTAGCAGGATGTTGGTACAGGTACATGTAGAAATATAGGTATAGGTGTAGGTGCATAGGGCATGGACTATTGTCTTACAATAGATGGATTGGTCAGGTTATGAGACAAAATATACGTGCCAAATAGCAATGAACTTAGGAAGGTGATCTTGAGGGAGTTTCATGCGAAACCATATTCAGGTCACCCAGGTTATCATAAGACACTAACAGTGGTGAAGAGATACTACTATTGGCCAAATTTGAAGAGGGGTGTAGCAGAGTTTGTGACTAGATGCTTTGATTGTCAATGAGTGAAGGTAGAGTGTAAACATCCAGGTGGACTGCTACAACCGATTGCGATTCCAGAATGGAAATGGGAGGTCATTTCCATGGACTTCATGATGGGGTTGCCGAAGACAGTGAAGCAGCATGATTCCATCATGGTCATCGTGGACAAGTTAACAAAGGATGCACACTTCATTCTAGTGAAGTCTATGTTCTTAGCTAGTGATGTGGAACAGGTATTCATCAAAGATGTGGTTACACTACATGGTGTTCCACTAAAGATTGTGTCAGATAGGGATGTGAAGTTCTCTTCCAAGTTTTAGAAGGAGTTATTTGCAGCTTTGGACAGAGAGATGGCCTTCAGCAAAACCTATCATTCGTAGACAAATGGAGAGACAAAGAGGGTCAACATGATATTCGAGGACATGTTGGGGATGTATGTGATGCATCAACAGTGAAAGTGGGAAGAGTATCTCTTTTTGGTTGAGTTTGCATACAACAAACAGTTATTAGGAGTCACTGAGGATGAGTCCTTTTGAGGCATTGTATGGACGTAATTGTACCACTCCCATTAGTTGGAGTGATCTAGTTAGCAGAGTATTAATTGGACCATATATGTTGGTAGACATGGAACAGGAGATGCATGTGATCAAGAATAATCTCAAGGAATCACAGGATAGGAAGAAGAGTTATGCAGACACAAACAGGTTGTTCAATGAGTTCCAAGTTGGGGAACATGTGTACCTGCGCATTAAACCAAAGAAGATCTCCTTGCAGATTGGATCATGTGCCAAGTTGGCACCACAGTTTTGTGGACCCTTCAGTATCATTGAGAGGATTGGGCTAGTAGCCTATCGACTTGCACTACCTTCAACAGTGGAAGTCCATGATTTTTTCCATGTATCTTTTCTTAAGAAGTATGTTAAGGATGTTGATAATTTGATTGACTGGTCTGTATTATAGGTGGAACCAGATTGAGAATTCCAACCAGAGCCTTAGTGTATATTACAGATTAAGGTTCTCATGCTCTGGAACCGAGAAATCAAGTAAGTTAAAGTGCAATGGAAGCACTTTGGGCCAGATGAAGCTACATGGGAGATGGCAGATCATATGTGGGCCATGTATCCTTCCCTGTTTACCGATTGAGGCAAAGCAGCTTGACATGGTGGTTTGGTATTTGCTTATGGTTGTTTGGTATTTTCTTATGGTGGTTTGGTATTTTCTTTTGGTGGTTTGGTATATGCTTTATGGTGGTTCAATATATGATTTATGATGGTTTGATAAATGCTATATGATGTTTTAATATGTGCTTATACATGATGACTAGTATATGTTTGATATATGTTTTGGTATATGATTTGGCATATGTTTTGGTATCTATATTTATGGTGATGTTTCTATATGTACCCTCGTGTATAGATGTAAATATTGTAACAAGTTGTGTTATAAAGCTTCACTATGCAGTATGGGTGACATGTCATTATGGTTATGTTATCATGACGTTATTATGTCATGTGGATTGGCAC
Source organism: Pinus taeda (assembly GCA_000404065.3). Lineage (NCBI taxonomy): Eukaryota > Viridiplantae > Streptophyta > Pinopsida > Pinales > Pinaceae > Pinus > Pinus taeda. The sequence goes on from APFE030844429.1 coordinate 4,706, forward strand.
TAAGCATGATGATCATTGTAAATACTACAACGAGATGTGTTATAAAGATCCATGAGTAGTATATCTTCTTTCAGTAGGTTGTTGAGGTATATGAGTGCTTGAACAACGAGGATGGTGTCCCCCAAGGGGGAGGGTTTTGTAACAGCCTTGTTGAAAATTTCATGTAATAAAAGTTAAAAACAATAACCTCAGATGAATGGGACACTTATTCCAAGCTGAATATTGGAAAAGACATCCTAGGGGATGTTCATTTGGTTGTTTATGGCTAAGGAATTTTGCAAAGGTGATGGCTAATGCTTTGGAAAGGAATCTCAGCATGGATGGAAGGGAAAAGACAAGGGTAGAGCTAAATGGTAGCTTAAGAAGACAAGGCCTCAACATGTAGATGGGAAAGAAAATGCCGCTCCACAAAACAGATTTAATGCAGCTAGAAAGGGACATGGGTCACAATAGCAACAACATACAGGTGAGCTAACTGGTCAGTTGGAGTGTTGGACATGTGGTGGGGAACACCTTAAGAGATATTTTCCACATCATCAGGGTGGAAGGCTTTAGATATACAGTGCATAGGAGGTAGAGACTATTGGGGATGTTGGTCAGAGTATTCCACATATCTATGCAGCAGTGGATAGCGAGCAAGAAAAACACCAGTCATATATCATTGAGATGGGCGGTAAGCTCTATGATCAAGTTATTTCTATTTTGATTGACCCTAGATCTAATTATAGCTATGTTAATCATAACTTGGTCGATAATTGTGGTTTGAATAAGGAATTGCATGTAGAGTCTTAGTTAGTGCAGTCGACTACAGGTACAAAGAAGTGATTTCATCATTGGGTAAGATCTTGCGCATTTGATTTAAATGGTATGCCTACAGTAGCACATTTGAATGTGTAATTGTTGGGATCATACAATGTTGTTTGGCATGGATTGGTTTTATCTACATAGAACCAAGGTTGAATGCTATGAAAAAGTTATTGAGTGTGTTGATAACAATGGAGAACCAAGAGTCTTGCAAGATAATAAGAAAATGATATCATTTAGGATGGTGACAGTTATGCAAGCAAAGTGTAACCGCGGGAAAGGGTGCAAGCTATTTGCAATACACATTTATAGTGATAAGGGTAAGGAGGTTAAGGATGTATATGTGTTGAATAGATATCTAGTGTTGCAACAGTTTCAAGATGTATTCCCTAAGGACATTACAGAGTTGCCACCTCACAGGGAGGTAGACTTTTCAATTGAGTTAGTGCAAGGGGCATCTCCAACATCGAAAGCACCTTACAGGATGAGCACACCTGAGTTGGTTGAGTTAAAATTTCAGTTGAAGGAAATGTTGGACAAGGGATACATTAGGCCAAGTGTATCACCTTGGGGCACATCGGTCTTGTTTGTGAGGAAGAAAGATGATACCCTTAGATTATGCATTGATTATAGGGAGTTGAACAAAGTGACTATCAAGAACATATATCCTTTCCCGAGGATTGATGACTTGTTCGATCAGCTAAAGGGATAAGTAGTGTCCTCGAAGATTGACTTGAGATCCAAATACCATCAGGTACGCATCAAAGAGGAAGACATTTACAAGACTCTGTTCAGGACCAGGTATGGGCATTATGAGTTCGTTATTGTTCCATCTGGCTTAACTAATGCTCTAGCTACATTCATGTGTTTGATGAATAGTGTGTTGCATCCATATTTGGATGAGTTTATTATTATGTTCATTGATGATATACTAGTATATTCTAAAAATGGGAAGAACATGTTGAGCACTTAGAAGCAGTGTTGAGGTTGTTGAGAGAGCATTAGTTGTATGTTAAGCTCAGCAAGTGTAGTTTATTTCAGACTGAGGTACACTACTTGGGGCATGTTGTCTCTAAGGAGGGCATTGCAGTAGATCCAGAGAAGATAAGGGCCATCATGGAGTGGGTATCTCCTAAGAATGTGGATGAGGTGAGATCCTTCATGGGTTTGGTAGGCTACTATAGGAGGTTCATCAGGAACTTCTCACAGATTGCTTATCCTATCACATCATTGCAAAGGAAAGGTAAGAAGTTCAAATGGACTGAGGAGTGTAAGGCTAGCTTTGAGCAACTCAAGAAGTTGTTCACACATGCACCAGTGCTACAAATTGCAGATCTAGACAAAGAATTTGTAGTATGCACAGATGCTTGTAAGAGAGGACTTGGTGGAGTCCTTATGCAGGATAGACAGGTGGTATGTTATGAGTCCCAGAAACTAAATTAGCAAGAGCAAAACTATCCCACACGTGATTTGGAGTTAACAGTGATCATACATGCATTGAAGATGTGAAGGCATTATCTTCTTGGCAGGAGATTTGTAAATATGAGGATCATATTGGATTGAGGTATTTGTTTGATCAACCAAATCTAAATTCCAGGTAGGCTAGATGGTTGGCCACGATTAGCGAGTTTGATTTCAAGATCATGTACATCAAAATTAAATAGAACAATGTGGCAAATACTCTCAGCAGACGGGTACATGTAAATCACTTGGCAGCTATGAGCTCCTATGGGATAAACTTACAGGATAGGATCTTGTAGGCAAGTCAGCAGGATGTCAGGTATATGGATATTATGCACAGGTTGCAACAGGATGTTGGTACGAGTATAGGTGCAGATGGGTACAAGTAAATCACTTGGAAGCTATGAGCTCCTATGTGACAGACTTACAAGATAGGATCTCGTAGGCAAGTCAGTGGGATTTCAAGTATATGGAGATTATGCACATGTTTTAGCAGGATGTTGGTACAGGTACATGTAGAAATATAGGTATAGGTGCAGGTGCATAGGGCATGGACTATTGTCTTACAGTAGATGGATTGGTCAGGTTCTGAGACAGAATATATGTTCCAAATAGCAATGAACTTAGGAAGGTGATCTTGAGGGAGTTTCATGCGAAACCATATTCAGGTCACCCAGGTTATCATAAGACACTAACAGTGGTGAAGAGATACTACTATTGGCCAAATTTGAAGAGGGGTGTAGCAGAGTTTGTGGCTAGATGCTTTGATTGTCAATGAGTGAAGGTAGAGTGTAAACATCCAGGTAGACTGCTACAACCGATTGCGATTCCAGAATGGAAATGGGAGGTCATTTCCATGGACTTCGTGACGGGATTGCCGAAGACAGTGAAGCAGCATGATTCCATCATGGTCATCGTGGACAAGTTAACAAAGGATGCACACTTCATTCTAGTGAAGTCTATGTTCTTAGCTAGTGATGTGGAACAGGTATTCATCAGAGATGTGGTTACACTACATGGTGTTCCACTAAAGATTGTGTCAGATAGGGATGTGAAGTTCTCTTCCAAGTTTTAGAAGGAGTTATTTGCAGCTTTGGACAGAGAGATGGCCTTCAGCACAACCTATCATTCGTAGACAGATGGACAGACAAAGAGGGTCAACATGATATTAGAGGACATGTTGAGGATGTATGTGATGCATCAACAGTGAAAGTGGGAAGAGTATCTCCCTTTGGTTGAGTTTGCATACAACAAACAGTTATTAGGAGTCACTGAGGATGAGTCCTTTTGAGGCATTGTATGGACGTAATTGTACCACTCCCATTAGTTGGAGTGATCTGGTTAGCAGAGTATTAATTGGACCATATATGTTGGTAGACATGGAACAGGAGATGCATGTGATCAAGAATAATCTCAAGGAATCACAAGATAGGAAGAAGAGTTATGCAGACACAAACAGGTTGTTCAATGAGTTCCAAGTTGGGGAACATGTGTACCTGCGTATTAAACCAAAGAAGATCTCCTTGCAGATTGGATCATGTGCCAAGTTGGCACCACAGTTTTGTGGACCCTTCAGTATCATTGAGAGGATTGGGCTAGTAGCCTATCGACTTGCACTACCTTCGACAGTGGAAGTCCATGATTTTTTCCATGTATCTTTTCTTAAGAAGTATGTTAAGGATGTTGATAATTTGATTGACTGGTCTGTATTATAGGTGGAACCAGATTGAGAATTCCAACCAGAGCCTTAGTGTATATTACAGATTAAGGTTCTCATGCTCTGGAACCGAGAAATCAAGTAAGTTAAAGTGCAATGGAAGCACTTTGGGCCAGATGAAGCTACATGGGAGATGGCAGATCATATGCGGGCCATGTATCCTTCCCTGTTTACCGATTGAGGCAAAGCAGCTTGACATGGTGGTTTGGTATTTGCTTATGGTGGTTTGGTATTTTCTTATGGTGGTTTGGTATTTTCTTTTGGTGGTTTGGTATATGCTTTATGGTGGTTCAATATATGATTTATGATGGTTTGATAAATGCTATATGATGTTTTAATATGTGCTTATACATGATGACTAGTATATGTTTGATATATGTTTTGGTATATGATTTGGCATATGTTTTGGTATCTATATTTATGGTGATGTTTCTATATGTACCCTCGTGTATAGATGTAAATATTGTAACGAGTTGTGTTATAAAGCTTCACTATGCAGTATGGGTGACATGCCATTATGGTTATGTTATCATGACGTTATTATGTCATGTGGATTGGCACTAAGCATGATGATCATTGTAAATACTACAACGAGATGTGTTATAAAGATCCATGAGCAGTATATCTTCCTTCAGTAGGTTGTTGAGGTATATGAGTGCTTGAACAACAAGGATGGTGTCCCCCAAGGGGAAGGGTTTTGTAACAACCTTGTTGAAAATTTCATGAAATAAAAGTTAAAAACAATAACCTCAGATGAATGGGACACTTATTCCAAGATGAATATTGGAAAAGACATCCTAGGGGATGTTCATTTGGTTGTTTATGGCTAAGGAATTTTGCAAAGGTGATGGCTAATGCTTTGGAAAGGAATCTCAGCATAAGAATGAATCTCAGCATGGATGGAACGGAAAAGACAAAGGTAGAGCTAAATGGTAGCTTAAGAAGACAAGGCCTCAACATGTAGATGGGAAAGAAAATGCCACTCCGCAAAACAGATTTAATGCAGCTAGAAAGGGACATGGGTCACAATAGCAACAACATAGAGGTGAGGGAACTGGTCAGTTGGAGTGTTGGACACGTGGTGGGGAACACCTTAAGAGATATTTTCCACATCATCATGGTGGAAGGCTTTAGATATACAGTGCATAGGAGGTAGAGACTATTGGGGATGTTGGTCAGAGTATTCCACATATCTATGTAGCAGTGGATAGCGAGCAAGAAAAACACCAGTCATATATCATTGAGATGGGCGGTAAGCTCTATGATCAAGTTATTTCTATTTTGATTGACCCTAGATCTAATTATAGCTATGTTAATCATAACTTGGTGGATAAGTGCGGTTTGAATAAGGAATTGCATGTAGAGTCTTAGTTAGTGTAGTCGACTACAGGTACAAAGAAGTGATTTCATCATTGGGTAAGATCTTGCACATTTCATTTAAATGGTATGCCTACAGTAGCACATTTGAATGTGTAATTGTTGGGATCATACAATGTTGCTTGGCATGGATTGGTTTTATCTACATAGAACCAAGGTTGAATGCTATGACAAAGTTATTGAGTGTGTTGATGACAATGGAGAACCAAGAGTCTTGCAAGATAATAAGAAAATGATATCATTTAGGATAGTGACAGTTATGCAAGCAAAGTGTAACCGCGGGAAAGGGTGCAAGCTATTTGCTATACACATTTCTAGTGATAAGGGTAAGGAGGTTAAGGATGTATATGTGTTGAATAGATATCTAGTGTTGCAGCAGTTTCAAGATGTATTCCCTAAGGACATTACAGAGTTGCCACCTCACAGGGAGGTAGACTTTTCAATTGAGTTAGTGCAAGGGGCATCTCCAACATCGAAAGCACCTTACAGGATGAGCACACCTGAGTTGGTTGAGTTAAAATTTCAATTGAAGGAAATGTTGGACAAGGGATACATTAGGCCAAGTGTATCACCTTGGGGCACATCGGTCTTGTTTGTGAGGAAGAAAGATGATACCCTTAGATTATGAATTGATTATAGGGAGTTGAACAAAGTGACTATCAAGAACATATATCCTTTCCCGAGGATTGATGACTTGTTCGATCAGCTAAAGGGATAAGTAGTGTCCTCGAAGATTGACTTGAGATCCAAATACCATCAGGTACGCATCAAAGAGGAAGACATTTACAAGGCTGTGTTCAGGACCAGGTATGGGCATTATGAGTTCGTTGTTGTTCCATCTGGCTTAACTAATGCTCTAGCTACATTCATGTGTTTGATGAATAGTGTGTTGCATCCATATTTGGATGAGTTTATTATTATGTTCATTGATGATATACTAGTATATTCTAAAAATGGGAAGAACATGTTGAGCACTTAGAAGCAGTGTTGAGGTTGTTGAGAGAGCATTAGTTGTATGTTAAGCTCAACAAGTGTAGTTTATTTCAGACTGAGGTACACTACTTGGGGCATGTTGTCTCTAAGGAGGGCATTGCAGTAGATCCAGAGAAGATAAGGGCCATCATGGAGTGGGTATCTCCTAAGAATGTGGATGAGGTGAGATCCTTCATGGGTTTGGTAGGCTACTATAGGAGGTTCATCAGGAACTTCTCACAGATTGCTTATCCTATCACATCATTGCAAAGAAAAGGTAAGAAGTTCAAATGGACTGAGGAGTGTAAGGCTAGCTTTGAGCAACTCAAGAAGTTGTTCACACATGCACCAGTGCTACAAATTACAGATCTAGACAAAGAATTTGTAGTATGCACAGATGCTTGTAAGAGAGGACTTGGTGGAGTCCTTATGCAGGATAGACAGGTGGTATGTTATGAGTCCCAGAAACTAAATTAGCAAGAGAAAAACTATTCCACACATGATTTGGAGTTAACAGTGATCATACATGCATTGAAGATGTGAAGGCATTATCTTCTTGGCAAGAGATTTGTACCTATGAGGATCATATTGGATTGAGGTATTTGTTTGATCAACCAAATCTAAATTCCAGGTAGGCTAGATGGTTGGCCACAATTAGCGAGTTTGATTTCAAGATCATGTACATCAAAAGTAAATAGAACAATGTGGCAAATGCTCTCAGCAGACGGGTACATGTAAATCACTTGGCAGCTATGAGCTCCTATGGGATAAACTTACAGGATAGGATCTTGTAGGCAAGTCAGCAGGATGTCAGGTATATGGATATTATGCACAGGTTGCAACAGGATGTTGGTACGAGTATAGGTGCAGATGGGTACAAGTAAATCACTTGGAAGCTATGAGCTCCTATGTGACAGACTTACAAGATAGGATCTCGTAGGCAAGTCAGTGGGATTTCAAGTATATGGAGATTATGCACATGTTTTAGCAGGATGTTGGTACAGGTACATGTAGAAATATAGGTATAGGTGCAGGTGCATAGGGCATGGACTATTGTCTTACAGTAGATGGATTGGTCAGGTTCTGAGACAGAATATATGTGCCAAATAGCAATGAACTTAGGAAGGTGATATTGAGGGAGTTTCATGCGAAACCATATTCAGGTCACCCAGGTTATCATAAGACACTAACAGTGGTGAAGAGATACTACTATTGGCCAAATTTGAAGAGGGGTGTAGCAGAGTTTGTGACTAGATGCTTTGATTGTCAATGAGTGAAGGTAGAGTGTAAACATCCAAGTGGACTGCTACAACCAATTGGGATTCCAGAATGGAAATGGGAGGTCATTTCCATGGACTTCATGATGGGGTTGCCGAAGACAGTGAAGCAGCATGATTCCATCATGGTCATCGTGGACAAGTTAACAAAGGATGCACACTTCATTCTAGTGAAGTCTATGTTCTTAGCTAGTGATGTGGAACAGGTATTCATCAGAGATGTGGTTACACTACATGGTGTTCCACTAAAGATTGTGTCAGATAGGGATGTGAAGTTCTCTTCCAAGTTTTAGAAGGAGTTATTTGCAGCTTTGGACAGAGAGATGGCCTTCAGCACAACCTATCATTCGTAGACAGATGGACAGAGAAAGAGGGTCAACATGATATTAGAGGACATGTTGAGGATGTATGTGATGCATCAACAGTGAAAGTGGGAAGAGTATCTCCCTTTGGTTGAGTTTGCATACAACAAACAGTTATTAGGAGTCACTGAGGATGAGTCCTTTTGAGGCATTGTATGGACGTAATTGTACCACTCCCATTAGTTGGAGTGATCTGGTTAGCAGAGTATTAATTGGACCATATATGTTGGTAGACATGGAACAGGAGATGCATGTGATCAAGAATAATCTCAAGGAATCACAGGATAGGAAGAAGAGTTATGCAGACACAAACAGGTTGTTCAATGAGTTTCAAGTTGGGGAACATGTGTACCTGCGCATTAAACCAAAGAAGATCTCCTTGCAGATTGGATCATGTGCCAAGTTGGCACCACAGTTTTGTGGACCCTTCAGTATCATTGAGAGGATTGGGCTAGTAGCCTATCGACTTGCACTACCTTCGACAGTGGAAGTCCATGATTTTTTCCATGTATCTTTTCTTAAGAATTATGTTAAGGATGTTGATAATTTGATTGACTGGTCTGTATTATAGGTGGAACCAGATTGAGAATTCCAACCAAAGCCTTAGTGTATATTATAGATTAAGGTTCTCATGCTCTGGAACCGAGAAATCAAGTAAGTTAAAGTGCAATGGAAGCACTTTGGGCCAGATGAAGCTACATGGGAGATGGCAGATCATATGCGGGCCATGTATCCTTCCCTGTTTACCGATTGAGGCAAAGCAGCTTGACATGGTGGTTTGGTATTTGCTTATGGTGGTTTGGTATTTTCTTATGGTGGTTTGGTATTTTCTTTTGGTGGTTTGGTATATGCTTTATGGTGGTTCAATATATGATTTATGATGGTTTGATAAATGCTATATGATGTTTTAATATGTGCTTATACATGATGACTAGTATATGTTTGATATATGTTTTGGTATATGATTTGGCATATGTTTTGGTATCTATATTTATGGTGATGTTTCTATATGTACCCTCGTGTATAGATGTAAATATTGTAACGAGTTGTGTTATAAAGCTTCACTATGCAGTATGGGTGACATGTCATTATGGTTATGTTATCATGACGTTATTATGTCATGTGGATTGGCACTAAGCATGATGATCATTGTAAATACTACAACGAGATGTGTTATAAAGATCCATGAGTAGTATATCTTCTTTTAGTAGGTTGTTGAGGTATATGAGTGCTTGAACAACGAGGATGGTGTCCCCCAAGGGGGAGGGTTTTGTAACAACCTTGTTGAAAATTTCATGTAATAAAAGTTGAAAACGATAACCTCAGATGAATGGGACACTTATTCCAAGCTGAATATTGGAAAAGACATCCTAGGGGATGTTCATTTGGTTGTTTATGGCTAAGGAATTTTGCAAAGGTGATGACTAATGCTTTGGAAAGGAATCTCAGCATAAGAATGAATCTTAGCATGGATGGAAGGGAAAAGACAAAGGTAGAGCTAAATGGTAGCTTTAGAAGACAAGGCCTCAACATGTAGATGGGAAAGAAAATGCCGCTCCGCAAAACAGATTTAATGCAACTAGAAAGGGACAGGGGTCACAATAGCAACAACATACAGGTGAGGGAACTGGTCAGTTGGAGTGTTGGACATGTGGTGGGGAACACCTTAAGAGATATTTTCCACATCATCAGGGTGGAAGGCTTTAGATATACAGTGCATAGGAGGTAGAGACTATTGGGGATGTTGGTCAGAGTATTCCACATATCTATGTAGCAGTGGATAGCGAGCAAGAAAAACACCAGTCATATATCATTGAGATGGGCGGTAAGCTCTGTGATCAAGTTATTTCTATTTTGATTGACCCTAGATCTAATTATAGCTATGTTAATCATAACTTGGTCGATAATTGTGGTTTGAATAAGGAATTGCATGTAGAGTCTTAGTTAGTGCAGTGGACTACAGGTACAAAGAAGTGATTTCATCATTGGGTAAGATCTTGCGCATTTGATTTAAATGGTATGCCTACAGTAGCACATTTGAATGTGTAATTGTTGGGATCATACAATGTTGTTTGGCATGGATTGGTTTTATCTACATAGAACCAAGGTTGAATGCTATGAAAAAGTTATTGAGTGTGTTGATAACAATGGAGAACCAAGAGTCTTGCAAGATAATAAGAAAATGATATCATTTAGGATGGTGACAGTTATGCAAGCAAAGTGTAACCGCGGGAAAGGGTGCAAGCTATTTGCAATACACATTTATAGTGATAAGGGTAAGGAGGTTAAGGATGTATATGTGTTGAATAGATATCTAGTGTTGCAACAGTTTCAAGATGTATTCCCTAAGGACATTACAGAGTTGCCGCCTCACAGGGAGGTAGAATTTTCAATTGAGTTAGTGCAAGGGGCATCTCCAGCATCGAAAGCACCTTACAGGATGAGCACACCTGAGTTGGTTGAGTTAAAAATTCAGTTGAAGGAAATGTTGGACAAGGGATACATTAGGCCAAGTGTATCTCCTTGGGGCACATCGGTCTTGTTTGTGAGGAAGAAAGATGATACCCTTAGATTATGCATTGATTATAGGGAGTTGAAAAAAGTGACTATCAAGAACATATATCCTTTCCCGAGGATTGATGACTTGTTCGATCAACTAAAGGGATAAGTAGTGTTCTCGAAGATTGACTTGAGATCCAAATACCATTAGGTACGCATCAAAGAGGAAGACATTTACAAGACTGTGTTCAGGACCAGGTATGGGCATTATGAGTTCGTTGTTGTTCCATCTGGTTTAACTAATGCTCTAGCTACATTCATGTGTTTGATGAATAGTGTGTTGCATCCATATTTGGATGAGTTTATTATTATGTTCATTGATGATATACTAGTATATTCTAAAAATGGGAAGAACATGTTGAGCACTTAGAAGCAGTGTTGAGGTTGTTGAGAGAGCATTAGTTGTATGTTATGCTCAGCAAGTGTAGTTTATTTCAGACTGAGGTACACTACTTGGGGCATGTTGTCTCTAAGGAGGGCATTGCAGTAGATCCAGAGAAGATAAGGGCCATCATGGAGTGGGTATCTCCTAAGAATGTGGATGAGGTGAGATCCTTCATGGGTTTGGTAGGCTACTATAGGAGGTTCATCAGGAACTTCTCACAGATTGCTTATCCTATCACATCATTGCAAAGGAAAGGTAAGAATTTCAAATGGACTAAGGAGTGTAAGGCTAGCTTTGAGCAACTCAAGAAGTTGTTCACACATGCACCAGTGCTACAAATTGCAGATCTAGACAAAGAATTTGTAGTATGCACAGATGCTTGTAAGAGAGGACTTGGTGGAGTCCTTATGCAGGATAGACAGGTGGTATGTTATGAGTCCCAGAAACTAAATTAGCAAGAGCAAAACTATCCCACACATGATTTGGAGTTAACAGTGATCATACATGCATTGAAGATGTGAAGGCATTATCTTCTTGGCAAGAGATTTGTACCTATGAGGATCATATTGGATTGAGGTATTTGTTTGATCAACCAAATCTAAATTCCAGGTAGGCTAGATAGTTGGCCACGATTAGCGAGTTTGATTTCAAGATCATGTACATCAAAAGTAAATAGAACAATGTGGCAAATGCTCTCAGCAGACGGGTACATGTAAATCACTTGGCAGCTATGAGCTCCTATGGGATAAACTTACAGGATAGGATCTTGTAGGCAAGTCAGCAGGATGTCAGGTATATGGATATTATGCACAGGTTGCAACAGGATGTTGGTACGAGTATAGGTGCAGATGGGTACAAGTAAATCACTTGGAAGCTATGAGCTCCTATGTGACAGACTTACAAGATAGGATCTCGTAGGCAAGTCAGTGGGATTTCAAGTATATGGAGATTATGCACATGTTTTAGCAGGATGTTGGTACAGGTACATGTAGAAATATAGGTATAGGTGCAGGTGCATAGGGCATGGACTATTGTCTTACAGTAGATGGATTGGTCAGGTTCTGAGACAGAATATATGTGCCAAATAGCAATGAACTTAGGAAGGTGATATTGAGGGAGTTTCATGCGAAACCATATTCAGGTCACCCAGGTTATCATAAGACACTAACAGTGGTGAAGAGATACTACTATTGGCCAAATTTGAAGAGGGGTGTAGCAGAGTTTGTGACTAGATGCTTTGATTGTCAATGAGTGAAGGTAGAGTGTAAACATCCAGGTGGACTGCTACAACCGATTGCGATTCCAGAATGGAAATGGGAGGTCATTTCCATGGACTTCATGATGGGGTTGCCGAAGACAGTGAAGCAGCATGATTCCATCATGGTCATCGTGGACAAGTTAACAAAGGATGCACACTTCATTCTAGTGAAGTCTATGTTCTTAGCTAGTGATGTGGAACAGGTATTCATCAGAGATGTGGTTACACTACATGGTGTTCCACTAAAGATTGTGTCAGATAGGGATGTGAAGTTCTCTTCCAAGTTTTAGAAGGAGTTATTTGCAGCTTTGGACAGAGAGATGGCCTTCAGCACAACCTATCATTCGTAGACAAATGGACAGACAAAGAGGGTCAACATGATATTAGAGGACATGTTGAGGATGTATGTGATGCATCAACAGTGAAAGTGGGAAGAGTATCTCCCTTTGGTTGAGTTTGCATACAACAAACAGTTATTAGGAGTCACTGAGGATGAGTCCTTTTGAGGCATTGTATGGACGTAATTGTACCACTCCCATTAGTTGGAGTGATCTGGTTAGCAGAGTATTAATTGGACCATATATGTTGGTAGACATGGAACAGGAGATGCATGTGATCAAGAATAATCTCAAGGAATCACAGGATAGGAAGAAGAGTTATGCAGACACAAACAGGTTGTTCAATGAGTTTCAAGTTGGGGAACATGTGTACCTGCGCATTAAACCAAAGAAGATCTCCTTGCAGATTGGATCATGTGCCAAGTTGGCACCACAGTTTTGTGGACCCTTCAGTATCATTGAGAGGATTGGGCTAGTAGCCTATCGACTTGCACTACCTTCGACAGTGGAAGTCCATGATTTTTTCCATGTATCTTTTCTTAAGAAGTATGTTAAGGATGTTGATAATTTGATTGACTGGTCTGTATTATAGGTGGAACCAGATTGAGAATTCCAACCAGAGCCTTAGTGTATATTACAGATTAAGGTTCTCATGCTCTGGAACCGAGAAATCAAGTAAGTTAAAGTGCAATGGAAGCACTTTGGGCCAGATGAAGCTACATGGGAGATGGCAGATCATATGCGGGCCATGTATCCTTCCCTGTTTACCGATTGAGGCAAAGCAGCTTGACATGGTGGTTTGGTATTTGCTTATGGTGGTTTGGTATTTTCTTATGGTGGTTTGGTATTTTCTTTTGGTGGTTTGGTATATGCTTTATGGTGGTTCAATATATGATTCATGATGGTTTGATAAATGCTATATGATGTTTTAATATGTGCTTATACATGATGACTAGTATATGTTTGATATATGTTTTGGTATATGATTTGGCATATGTTTTGGTATCTATATTTATGGTGATGTTTCTATATGTACCCTCGTGTATAGATGTAAATATTGTAACGAGTTGTGTTATAAAGCTTCACTATGCAGTATGGGTGACATGCCATTATGGTTATGTTATCATGACGTTATTATGTCATGTGGATTGGCACTAAGCATGATGATCATTGTAAATACTACAACGAGATGTGTTATAAAGATCCATGAGCAGTATATCTTCCTTCAGTAGGTTGTTGAGGTATATGAGTGCTTGAACAACAAGGATGGTGTCCCCCAAGGGGAAGGGTTTTGTAACAACCTTGTTGAAAATTTCATGAAATAAAAGTTAAAAACAATAACCTCAGATGAATGGGACACTTATTCCAAGATGAATATTGGAAAAGACATCCTAGGGGATGTTCATTTGGTTGTTTATGGCTAAGGAATTTTGCAAAGGTGATGGCTAATGCTTTGGAAAGGAATCTCAGCATAAGAATGAATCTCAGCATGGATGGAACGGAAAAGACAAAGGTAGAGCTAAATGGTAGCTTAAGAAGACAAGGCCTCAACATGTAGATGGGAAAGAAAATGCCACTCCGCAAAACAGATTTAATGCAGCTAGAAAGGGACATGGGTCACAATAGCAACAACATAGAGGTGAGGGAACTGGTCAGTTGGAGTGTTGGACACGTGGTGGGGAACACCTTAAGAGATATTTTCCACATCATCATGGTGGAAGGCTTTAGATATACAGTGCATAGGAGGTAGAGACTATTGGGGATGTTGGTCAGAGTATTCCACATATCTATGTAGCAGTGGATAGCGAGCAAGAAAAACACCAGTCATATATCATTGAGATGGGCGGTAAGCTCTATGATCAAGTTATTTCTATTTTGATTGACCCTAGATCTAATTATAGCTATGTTAATCATAACTTGGTGGATAAGTGCGGTTTGAATAAGGAATTGCATGTAGAGTCTTAGTTAGTGTAGTCGACTACAGGTACAAAGAAGTGATTTCATCATTGGGTAAGATCTTGCACATTTCATTTAAATGGTATGCCTACAGTAGCACATTTGAATGTGTAATTGTTGGGATCATACAATGTTGCTTGGCATGGATTGGTTTTATCTACATAGAACCAAGGTTGAATGCTATGACAAAGTTATTGAGTGTGTTGATGACAATGGAGAACCAAGAGTCTTGCAAGATAATAAGAAAATGATATCATTTAGGATAGTGACAGTTATGCAAGCAAAGTGTAACCGCGGGAAAGGGTGCAAGCTATTTGCTATACACATTTCTAGTGATAAGGGTAAGGAGGTTAAGGATGTATATGTGTTGAATAGATATCTAGTGTTGCAGCAGTTTCAAGATGTATTCCCTAAGGACATTACAGAGTTGCCACCTCACAGGGAGGTAGACTTTTCAATTGAGTTAGTGCAAGGGGCATCTCCAACATCGAAAGCACCTTACAGGATGAGCACACCTGAGTTGGTTGAGTTAAAATTTCAATTGAAGGAAATGTTGGACAAGGGATACATTAGGCCAAGTGTATCACCTTGGGGCACATCGGTCTTGTTTGTGAGGAAGAAAGATGATACCCTTAGATTATGAATTGATTATAGGGAGTTGAACAAAGTGACTATCAAGAACATATATCCTTTCCCGAGGATTGATGACTTGTTCGATCAGCTAAAGGGATAAGTAGTGTCCTCGAAGATTGACTTGAGATCCAAATACCATCAGGTACGCATCAAAGAGGAAGACATTTACAAGGCTGTGTTCAGGACCAGGTATGGGCATTATGAGTTCGTTGTTGTTCCATCTGGCTTAACTAATGCTCTAGCTACATTCATGTGTTTGATGAATAGTGTGTTGCATCCATATTTGGATGAGTTTATTATTATGTTCATTGATGATATACTAGTATATTCTAAAAATGGGAAGAACATGTTGAGCACTTAGAAGCAGTGTTGAGGTTGTTGAGAGAGCATTAGTTGTATGTTAAGCTCAACAAGTGTAGTTTATTTCAGACTGAGGTACACTACTTGGGGCATGTTGTCTCTAAGGAGGGCATTGCAGTAGATCCAGAGAAGATAAGGGCCATCATGGAGTGGGTATCTCCTAAGAATGTGGATGAGGTGAGATCCTTCATGGGTTTGGTAGGCTACTATAGGAGGTTCATCAGGAACTTCTCACAGATTGCTTATCCTATCACATCATTGCAAAGAAAAGGTAAGAAGTTCAAATGGACTGAGGAGTGTAAGGCTAGCTTTGAGCAACTCAAGAAGTTGTTCACACATGCACCAGTGCTACAAATTACAGATCTAGACAAAGAATTTGTAGTATGCACAGATGCTTGTAAGAGAGGACTTGGTGGAGTCCTTATGCAGGATAGACAGGTGGTATGTTATGAGTCCCAGAAACTAAATTAGCAAGAGAAAAACTATTCCACACATGATTTGGAGTTAACAGTGATCATACATGCATTGAAGATGTGAAGGCATTATCTTCTTGGCAAGAGATTTGTACCTATGAGGATCATATTGGATTGAGGTATTTGTTTGATCAACCAAATCTAAATTCCAGGTAGGCTAGATGGTTGGCCACGATTAGCGAGTTTGATTTCAAGATCATGTACATCAAAAGTAAATAGAACAATGTGGCAAATGCTCTCAGCAGACGGGTACATGTAAATCACTTGGCAGCTATGAGCTCCTATGGGATAAACTTACAGGATAGGATCTTGTAGGCAAGTCAGCAGGATGTCAGGTATATGGATATTATGCACAGGTTGCAACAGGATGTTGGTACGAGTATAGGTGCAGATGGGTACAAGTAAATCACTTGGAAGCTATGAGCTCCTATGTGACAGACTTACAAGATAGGATCTCGTAGGCAAGTCAGTGGGATTTCAAGTATATGGAGATTATGCACATGTTTTAGCAGGATGTTGGTACAGGTACATGTAGAAATATAGGTATAGGTGCAGGTGCATAGGGCATGGACTATTGTCTTACAGTAGATGGATTGGTCAGGTTCTGAGACAGAATATATGTGCCAAATAGCAATGAACTTAGGAAGGTGATATTGAGGGAGTTTCATGCGAAACCATATTCAGGTCACCCAGGTTATCATAAGACACTAACAGTGGTGAAGAGATACTACTATTGGCCAAATTTGAAGAGGGGTGTAGCAGAGTTTGTGACTAGATGCTTTGATTGTCAATGAGTGAAGGTAGAGTGTAAACATCCAAGTGGACTGCTACAACCAATTGCGATTCCAGAATGGAAATGGGAGGTCATTTCCATGGACTTCATGATGGGGTTGCCGAAGACAGTGAAGCAGCATGATTCCATCATGGTCATCGTGGACAAGTTAACAAAGGATGCACACTTCATTCTAGTGAAGTCTATGTTCTTAGCTAGTGATGTGGAACAGGTATTCATCAAAGATGTGGTTACACTACATGGTGTTCCACTAAAGATTGTGTCAGATAGGGATGTGAAGTTCTCTTCCAAGTTTTAGAAGGAGTTATTTGCAGCTTTGGACAGAGAGATGGCCTTCAGCAAAACCTATCATTCGTAGACAAATGGAGAGACAAAGAGGGTCAACATGATATTCGAGGACATGTTGGGGATGTATGTGATGCATCAACAGTGAAAGTGGGAAGAGTATCTCTTTTTGGTTGAGTTTGCATACAACAAACAGTTATTAGGAGTCACTGAGGATGAGTCCTTTTGAGGCATTGTATGGACGTAATTGTACCACTCCCATTAGTTGGAGTGATCTAGTTAGCAGAGTATTAATTGGACCATATATGTTGGTAGACATGGAACAGGAGATGCATGTGATCAAGAATAATCTCAAGGAATCACAGGATAGGAAGAAGAGTTATGCAGACACAAACAGGTTGTTCAATGAGTTTCAAGTTGGGGAACATGTGTACCTGCGCATTAAACCAAAGAAGATCTCCTTGCAGATTGGATCATGTGCCAAGTTGGCACCACAGTTTTGTGGACCCTTCAGTATCATTGAGAGGATTGGGCTAGTAGCCTATCGACTTGCACTACCTTCGACAGTGGAAGTCCATGATTTTTTCCATGTATCTTTTCTTAAGAATTATGTTAAGGATGTTGATAATTTGATTGACTGGTCTGTATTATAGGTGGAACCAGATTGAGAATTCCAACCAAAGCCTTAGTGTATATTATAGATTAAGGTTCTCATGCTCTGGAACCGAGAAATCAAGTAAGTTAAAGTGCAATGGAAGCACTTTGGGCCAGATGAAGCTACATGGGAGATGGCAGATCATATGCGGGCCATGTATCCTTCCCTGTTTACCGATTGAGGCAAAGCAGCTTGACATGGTGGTTTGGTATTTGCTTATGGTGGTTTGGTATTTTCTTATGGTGGTTTGGTATTTTCTTTTGGTGGTTTGGTATATGCTTTATGGTGGTTCAATATATGATTTATGATGGTTTGATAAATGCTATATGATGTTTTAATATGTGCTTATACATGATGACTAGTATATGTTTGATATATGTTTTGGTATATGATTTGGCATATGTTTTGGTATCTATATTTATGGTGATGTTTCTATATGTACCCTCGTGTATAGATGTAAATATTGTAACGAGTTGTGTTATAAAGCTTCACTATGCAGTATGGGTGACATGTCATTATGGTTATGTTATCATGACGTTATTATGTCATGTGGATTGGCACTAAGCATGATGATCATTGTAAATACTACAACGAGATGTGTTATAAAGATCCATGAGCAGTATATCTTCTTTCAGTAGGTTGTTGAGGTATATGAGTGCTTGAACAACGAGGATGGTGTCCCCCAAGGGGGGGGGTTTTGTAACAGCCTTGTTGAAAATTTCATGTAATAAAAGTTAAAAGCAATAACCTCAGATGAATGGGACACTTATTCCAAGATGAATATTGGAAAAGACATCCTAGGGGATGTTCATTTGGTTGTTTATGGCTAAGGAATTTTGCAAAGGTGATGGCTAATGCTTTGGAAAGGAATCTCAGCATAAGAATGAATCTCAGCATGGATGGAAGGGAAAAGACAAAGGTAGAGCTAAATGGTAGCTTAAGAAGACAAGTCCTCAACATGTAGATGCGAAAGAAAATGCCGCTCCGCAAAACAGATTTAATGCAGCTAGAAAGGGACATGGGTCACAATAGCAACAACATAGAGGTGAGGGAACTGGTCAGTTGGAGTGTTGGACATGTGGTGGGGAACACCTTAAGAGATATTTTCCACATCATCAGGGTGGAAGGCTTTAGATATACAGTGCATAGGAGGTAGAGACTATTGGGGATGTTGGTCAGAGTATTCCACATATCTATGCAGCAGTGGATAGCGAGCAAGAAAAACACCAGTCATATATCATTGAGATGGGCAGTAAGCTCGGTGATCAAGTTATTTCTATTTTGATTGACCCTAGATCTAATTATAGCTATGTTAATCATAACTTGGTGGATAAGTGTGGTTTGAATAAGGAATTGCATGTACAGTCTTAGTTAGTGCAGTCGACTACAGGTACAAAGAAGTGATTTCATCATTGGGTAAGATCTTGCGCATTTGATTTAAATGGTATGCCTACAGTAGCACATTTGAATGTGTAATTGTTGGGATCATACAATGTTGTTTGGCATGGATTGGTTTTATCTACATAGAACCAAGGTTGAATGCTATGACAAAGTTATTGAGTGTGTTGATGACAATGGAGAACCAAGAGTCTTGCAAGATAATAAGAAAATGATATCATTTAGGATGGTGACAGTTATGCAAGCAAAGTGTAACCGCGGGAAAGGGTGCAAGCTATTTGCAATACACATTTATAGTGATAAGGGTAAGGAGGTTAAGGATGTATATGTGTTGAATAGATATCTAGTGTTGCAGCAGTTTCAAGATGTATTCCCTAAGGACATTACAAAGTTGCCACCTCACAGGGAGGTAGACTTTTCAATTGAGTTAGTGCAAGGGGCATCTCCAACATCGAAAGCACCTTACAGGATGAGCACACCTGAGTTGGTTGAGTTAAAATTTCAGTTGAAGGAAATGTTGGACAAGGGATACATTAGGCCAAGTGTATCACCTTGGGGCACATCGATCTTGTTTGTGAGGAAGAAAGATGATACCCTTAGATTATGCATTGATTATAGGGAGTTGAACAAAGTGACTATCAAGAACATATATCCTTTCCCGAGGATTGATGACTTGTTCGATCAACTAAAGGGATAAGTAGTGTCCTCGAAGTTTGACTTGAGATCCAAATACCATCAGGTATGCATCAAAGAGGAAGACATTTACAAGACTGTGTTCAGGACCAGGTATGGGCATTATGAGTTCGTTATTGTTCCATCTGGCTTAACTAATGCTCTAGCTACATTCATGTGTTTGATGAATAGTGTGTTGCATCCATATTTGGATGAGTTTATTATTATGTTCATTGATGATATACTAGTATATTCTAAAAATGGGAAGAACATGTTGAGCACTTAGAAGCAGTGTTGAGGTTGTTGAGAGAGCATTAGTTGTATGTTAAGCTCAGCAAGTGTAGTTTATTTCAGACTGAGGTACACTACTTGGGGCATGTTGTCTCTAAGGAGGGCATTGCAGTAGATCCAGAGAAGATAAGGGCCATCATGGAGTGGGTATCTCCTAAGAATGTGGATGAGGTGAGATCCTTCATGGGTTTGGTAGGCTACTATAGGAGGTTCATCAGGAACTTCTCACAGATTGCTTATCCTATCACATCATTGCAAAGGAAAGGTAAGAAGTTCAAATGGACTGAGGAGTGTAAGGCTAGCTTTGAGCAACTCAAGAAGTTGTTCACACATGCACTAGTGCTACAAATTACAGATCTAGACAAAGAATTTGTAGTATGCACAGATGCTTGTAAGAGAGGACTTGGTGGAGTCCTTATGCAGGATAGACAGGTGGTATGTTATGAGTCCCAGAAACTAAATTAGCAAGAGCAGAACTATCCCACACATGATTTGGAGTTAACAGTGATCATACATGCATTGAAGATGTGAAGGCATTATCTTCTTGGCAAGAGATTTGTACCTATGAGGATCATATTGGATTGAGGTATTTGTTTGATCAACCAAATCTAAATTCCAGGTAGGCTAGATGGTTGGCCACAATTAGCGAGTTTGATTTCAAGATCATGTACATCAAAAGTAAATAGAACAATGTGGCAAATGCTCTCAGCAGACGGGTACATGTAAATCACTTGGCAGCTATGAGCTCCTATGGGATAAACTTACAGGATAGGATCTTGTAGGCAAGTCAGCAGGATGTCAGGTATATGGATATTATGCACAGGTTGCAACAGGATGTTGGTACGAGTATAGGTGCAGATGGGTACAAGTAAATCACTTGGAAGCTATGAGCTCCTATGTGACAGACTTACAAGATAGGATCTCATAGGCAAGTCAGCGGGATTTCAAGTATAAGGAGATTATGCACATGTTTTAGCAGAATGTTGGTACAGGTACATGTAGAAATATAGGTATAGGTGCAGGTGCATAGGGCATGGACTATTGTCTTATAGTAGATGGATTGGTCAGGTTCTGAGACAGAATATATTTGCCAAATAGCAATGAACTTAGGAAGGTGATCTTGAGGGAGTTTCATGCGAAACCATATTCAGGTCACCCACGTTATCATAAGACACTAATAGTGGTGAAGAGATACTACTATTGGCCCAATTTGAAGAGGGGTGTAGCAGAGTTTGTGGCTAGATGCTTTGATTGTCAATGAGTGAAGGTAGAGTGTAAACATCCAGGTGGACTACTACAACCGATTGCGATTCCAGAATGTAAATGGGAGGTCATTTCCATGGACTTCATGACGGGGTTGCCGAAGACAGTGAAGCAGCATGATTCCATCATGGTCATCGTGGACAAGTTAACAAAGGATGCACACTTCATTCTAGTGAAGTCTATTTTCTTAGCTAGTGATGTGGAACAGGTATTCATCAAAGATGTGGTTACACTACATGGTGTTCCACTAAAGATTGTGTCAGATAGGGATGTGAAGTTCTCTTCCAAGTTTTAGAAGGAGTTATTTGCAGCTTTGGACAGAGAGATGGCCTTCAGCACAACCTATCATTCGTAGACAGATGGACAGACAAAGAGGGTCAACATGATATTAGAGGACATGTTGAGGATGTATGTGATGCATCAACAGTGAAAGTGGGAAGAGTATCTCCCTTTGGTTGAGTTTGCATACAACAAACAGTTATTAGGAGTCACTGAGGATGAGTCCTTTTGAGGCATTGTATGGACGTAATTGTACCACTCCCATTAGTTGGAGTGATCTGGTTAGCAGAGTATTAATTGGACCATATATGTTGGTAGACATGGAATAGGAGATGCATGTGATCAAGAATAATCTCAAGGAATCACATGATAGGAAGAAGAGTTATGCAGACACAAACAGGTTGTTCAATGAGTTCCAAGTTGGGGAACATGTGTACATGCGCATTAAACCAAAGAAGATCTCCTTGTAGATTGGATCATGTGCCAAGTTGGCACCACAGTTTTGTGGACCCTTCAGTATCATTGAGAGGATTGGGCTAGTAGCCTATCGACTTGCACTACCTTCGACAGTGGAAGTCCATGATTTTTTCCATGTATCTTTTCTTAAGAAGTATGTTAAGGATGTTGATAATTTGATTGACTGTTCTGTATTATAGGTGGAACCAGATTGAGAATTCCAACCAGAGCCTTAGTGTATATTACAGATTAAGGTTCTCATGCTCTAGAACTGAGAAGTCAAGTAAGTTAAAGTGCAATGGAAGCACTTTGGGCTAGATGAAGCTACATGGGAGATGGCAGATCATATGCGGGCCATGTATCCTTCCCTGTTTACCGATTGAGGCAAAGCAACTTGACATGGTGGTTTGGTATTTGCTTATGGTGGTTTGGTATTTTCTTATGGTGGTTTGGTATTTTCTTTTGGTGATTTGTTATATGCTTTATGGTGGTTCAATATATGATTTATGATGGTTTGATAAATGCTATATGATGTTTTAATATGTGCTTATACATGATGACTAGTATATGTTTGATATATGTTTTGGTATATGATTTGGCATATGTTTTGGTATCTATATTTATGGTGATGTTTCTATATGTACCCTCGTGTATAGATGTAAATATTGTAACGAGTTGTGTTATAAAGCTTTACTATGCAGTATGGGTGACATGTCATTATGGCTATGTTATCATGACGTTATTATGTCATGTGGATTGGCACTAAGCATGATGATCATTGTAAATACAACAACGAGATGTGTTATAAAGATCCATGAGCAGTATATCTTCTTTCAGTAGGTTGTTGAGGTATATGAGTGCTTGAACAACGAGGATGGTGTCCCCCAAGGGGGAGGGTTCTGTAACAGCCTTGTTGAAAATTTCATGTAATAAAAGTTAAAAACAATAACCTCAGATGAATGGGACACTTATTCCAAGCTGAATATTGGAAAAGACATCCTAGGGGATGTTCATTTGGTTGTTTATGGCTAAGGAATTTTGCAAAGGTGATGGCTAATGCTTTGGAAAGGAAAAAAGACATTTTTTGCACATTTATTTATGAAAAATAATAAAAATTATGAATAAAAGGAGGTGAAAGGTCATTGGTTGCATGTGAGGAGGAAATGAAGGAAAATAATGGAAAATGAAAAAAATAGAGGCCTCATTCATTAAAAGGCTTATGAGGATTAGTTGGTAACCTTTTGTAAGTTTAGCTTTGGAGCTCTCTCATTATTCTCTCTCTCTCATACACTTGGACACTTAGATTTTTCTTGGAGCACTTTGGCGTTGGAGCAAGAAAGGCAAAGAAGGCAAGAGGAAGCAAATATCAAGCAGGGAAAGGCAGGATCAAGCAGATACAGCAGGTTTCATTGTAGGTATCGACTTGCATATGTATTTTCCTTGCTAGATTTGGCATGCATGGTATTTCATGTGCTTCTTTTCTACCATGGCATGGGTTTTTCCAGGTGTGACAGTATTTCTAGCCTAGCCTAGCCATTCCCTCATAGATTTGATGAGATGGGTTATCTCATTTGGTTTATGAGGGATGGCTAGATTGGACTTGAAGTTGAGTGGGTTGGATCTATGAATTGACAAAAACATGGTGTAGTGGTCCCTGAACCTGAGGGAAGATGCACAAAGTCACTGGCCTAGTAACCCCTTAACCAGTTTGTGGGTTGTGGTAAAGCTAGATTGTGTGCCTCGGTGGGCCTACGAATCCTTGCCTGTGAATGACGAGATATACGATAAAGCCATATTGTGTGCCTCGGTGGGCCTAGGAATCCTTGTTGTGAATGGCAGGATATACAGTAAAGCCAAGAGGTGTCTTTCTCTCATTTGGGCCTAGTGATTCCAAGATGGAATGCACAGTAAAGCTTGGAGAGTATGTCTCGGTGTAGGGCCTATTGATCCCTAGATTGGATTTTGGATTCACGGTAAAGCTTGATAAACTAGAAGGCACAAAAATTCCTCACGGTGTAGGCAGAGAACTCCGGTGGCATCCACATTGATTGGTTTTTTTGATGTTTTCTATGAGTCCCACATTCATTCTTGGAATATGGCACGAGGGTGAATGGCTTAAGAATGATTAAGCTCAGCCATTCTATGGTCGAGTGGAACGTTGTAGTCCCATCTCTGGTTTGTTGATTGCATTCATTAATCTAAAATCAATGGAGCCATTCCATTGATTTTCATGTGTAAATTTACTGGTGTATATATGGATTTTGATGATTGATATGTTTATTGTATTTTTGTTCCTATTATGATGGTTATATGTACATTTTATGACATCAGCTATGTTTGGCTCTCAGCATGCTTTTACTTGTATATGAATGGATAATGTGTCTATGACCTAATAGATGAATATGTATCAAATGACATGAGGAAACAATGGTTTATAGCGATTCTCAAATAAGTATGAGATCCCTACACTTAATTTTGTTGTTTACACTTGTAGGTTACATGTAAATGAAATGTTTGACGAAATGAATGTCATGGATAGTAGGGGTCTGGTTAAGGTCTTGATGATTTTATTGCTTTTGCTTCATTGTTTCCCTATAATTTTATTGATTTCAAGCTTTCATTCCATTATGGGCAGTGCCCTGGGCTACAGGCCTGAAAAAATGGCTTAAATCCTGGGGTCATTGGCACAAAACTGGCAAGTTTGGTCCATAGTCGCTGGCATGCAGGCCTATTAGAGTGACTTTAAGTCTCTGATCGCTCACTTGCCCATAGCATGATAGTGACTATGGCCTTAGAGGTCCAAAACAACAGTGGGACCCAGGGACAGGTTGTCTGAGTGGCTGACTTGTCTCCCGATGGTTTCGTTGATGACGTTGGATGATTGTGTATGATGTTCCATCGATTCCACTTCCTTAAGGTTGCCTAGGAGGTCGAATCTGATCATAGTAGCCTCTCATCTCATGTTTACCCCGGTTGGCATGGTTATTTGTGTGGATGTGGGAGGAGGGCGTTACATCATGCAATTTGAAAAACTTATTCATCCCAAGCAACAAGGCTTCTACATCTTGTGAATTCTTCATTTCTCCATCAAATGTATAATACTTTGCTTTAGTGAAATCCTCTGGAAATTAATTCTTCTCACTCCTCCCATACAGATGGTGGCAGTGATGATGATGATGTATCTTTGAACCTGAACTAGAATAGAATCCCATAGTCATTACCCCTCGTGTGAGGTGTATCCAAGAACCTCCCATATCTGACTGTGTAATCCTTGGTCAAACATGTATCTTGATTGAGACCTAATGCCATATTCCCAACAATCCTTTCCTCCTGTCCATGGTTGATCCCGAGTGGTCCTTGTCTCTACAAATCTGATTAACTCTCAAGGATGACTACATTAACTTTTGTTTGGTTCTCCTATGCCCTAATAAGTATTTCATGTGCCTGAATGATCCTATTACTATCCACCTTTTAAATTGTGATCTCTACTTTCAAACTTCTTAGTGTATTTTCTATGTCAGGGTAATACTCATCACCATGTTGTTCATCTGACATGTAGGGAGAATAACGTGAACTGTAGTCCATCATTTTGTTGGTCTTCTTGATCTTCTGCTTCCTGCAAACATACCATGTCAGATAAACCAAATAGAAACATGATCAAACATACCTAAGTTAAGTT
Organism: Pinus taeda; assembly: GCA_000404065.3. Lineage (NCBI taxonomy): Eukaryota > Viridiplantae > Streptophyta > Pinopsida > Pinales > Pinaceae > Pinus > Pinus taeda. The sequence goes on from APFE030844429.1 coordinate 30,409, forward strand.
CAAGGGAGGCTATCTCGTTTGCACAATTCAGTCCAGATTAGCACAACATGCATATATAATGAAATCAACATATCAATCATCTCCACAGCAACATTGTGACAACACCATACTACAATAATGACCATCACGATGCATGCGTAACAAACACGTAGAAAACTAACATGGATGCATTACAAATACATTCCACCCATCCAGTGCAATTATTTGAACTTGGAAGCTCTTATACCAATCTGTACTACACCACCCCACGTTTACCAAATTTGACCATCCTACCAGGGTAAACATAATAAGAAGAGTTGTTATGACATGACCCAACCTCCTAGCTCTAGTTAAGGGAGTGGGGCCTACAAATGACCACCTACTGACAACTCACAACATTACTTGGGGCTACATGACACTCATGGGCCAAAGGACCACCCCAAGTTACCAAACGCTGAGCCAAGGCTAATTTTCTCAAATTCCCAACCACATGCATGATAAGCCCTGGGTGCGATTGAAGGCCTCCAACCACACACACAACATTGCATGAGCGTAGTTGTGATCCAAATTATCTAGTTAAGAGGGTACGATCCCGAGATCTGAGCCACAATTTGAGTTCAGCCTACAGACACTACCCATAACTACATGATACTTCTCATAATCATAAATGACTTGATAACAAGGCTAAACATTTAAACTTGAAGGCAGAACTTGACCTAGATTACCTAGAACATAACAAACATTTCGTCAAACACATGGAAAACATGTAAGGTACAGGTCATGAATGCATGATTGATCATAAAAGTCTAGGATTCATTATCGAATCACTAAGAAGGATCTATGCCCTCTCCACATAACTACAATACAACTTATTAGTACTTACATTCATCAATTGATCAATAGTTAAACAATTCATGGCAAGAGCCATATATGATACACATCATATAAACAACATATAACTAGAAAGTAACCAGCATATAAACCATCACAACTCAACCGTAATATCGCCAACATAATTGCTACAAATATACATAAATCATAGTAAGGAAATGTCTCATATTAACATAAGAAAATACCAACCAAGTCAGGGACTTCCACATACCACCCGACCATAGATTGGGCTAAACCAAATCTCTATTTTAGCAATTCACCCCCGCACCATATTCCAAGCATGAATGTGGGATCTCATGGAATAAACAAAGACATAACCAAACCAGGGATTCTAGAGGCCAAACCACCTCAACCCTCAACCACAGTGATTCCACATCCATGGTCGGACATCACTAACACCAACCAGATTGATCTCTACCTAAGTTGTCCAAGGTTCTATGAACTAGTAACTCAACCCACAACCTTCTAGGGCTCTAGAGCATTTGTCCAACCCAGTTCCAGGGACTAGTATTTCAACCCAACAAGGGGTCCAGAGAATTTTTTTTAACCCACCAAGTGCTCCAGAGCATTTGTACCAACCTAGGCTCCAGGAATAATAACTCATCCCAAATTTTTCCATGGCCTTCAAAGTGTTTCTTCCAACCCACAACCATAATGAACTATGAGCACCAATAACTAAACAATTAAGTGGAAAAACCCACAAAACCATGGCTATCCATGAACTGTTAAGGCAAGTCTAAAACCACTGTCAATCCAAGAAAATATCCATGCCAATGACAGCCCATGACCAGAAATCACATGTATATACCATGCATCTATAAATCCTCAAGGGAATCACACATGCAACCTATTACCTGCAAAGCAATTCAACTGTATTTTTTGATCCACCTATTCCCTTACGCTTTCCTGCTTTCCTTTATCTTCTTTATCCAAATCTAATGTATGCCAAAGTGCTCCAAGGATGCTCCAAGATTTCTCTAAATGTGCAAGGGTATGAGAAAATGAGAGAATAGAAGAGAGCTCCACCAAAAAAATTGTCAAAAGGCTAGCAAATGATCCTCGAAAGCCTTTTTATCATTAGGCCTCTATTTTCTTCATTTTCCTCCATTTTTCCTTCAATTTTCACTCATGCAAATATGTGAGATTTCATCTCCCTTTTCTCCCATTTTCCTTTATTTTCATAAATAAATCCTAATTAATACCACTTTTCCTCTTCCAATGCCTTTGCCACTTTACATAGCCATTAATTAATCATCTGTGATACCCATCACTATGTTTCGCCAAACATTCAACTTGGAATACGTGTCCCATGACCTTGGTTATATTTTATTTACATAGAAAATCAACCAGGGGTTGTTACAAACCCCTCCCCCTTGGGTGAACATCGTCCTCGGTGTTCTATGACACCTATAAACCAACAAAACACATGCTACCCATGGAGCTTTATAATACAACTCGATGCAACATTTACATCATATCATTCTATTGAGGCCATGACCATCATAACATGAACACCATACTGCTTATTGGTGATTTATAACATAACTCAATGTCGTATTTACATACATATGCATATATATAGATAATACCAAAACACAACATCAAACACATATATCAGAATACATCCGCTCAACCAGTGAGTAGAGAAGGATGCATATCCTGCATCTTATTAGACATCTCCCATGTAGCTTCATTGAGCCCAAAGTGCTTCCACTACACTTTAACTTGCTTGATTTCTTGATTCCATAGCATGAGCATCTTTCCATGCAAAATGCACTAAGTTTCTAGTTGGAATTATCCTTCTCGTTCCACCTACAACACAAACTAGTCAATCACATTATCAACATCATTCACATATCTTTTAAGCAATCAAAAATGGAAAACATTATTGACTTTCACTATCAGAGGTAGTGCAAGTTAGTAGGCGACTGGTCCAAGCCTCTCAAGGATCTTGAAAGGCCCACAATATCGAGGTGACAACTTAGCACATGATCCAATCCTCAAGGATCTCCTCTTGGGCTTGATACACAAGTATACATGTTCCCCAACCTGAAACTCCTTAAATACCTTATGTTGACCTACATAACTCTTCTTCTTATCTTGTGATGCTTTTAAATTCCTTTTCATAACCTACATTTCATGTTCCATATCTTCCAAAATGTTTAGTCCAATGAGTACCATGTTCACTGGATCACTCCAATTAATAAGAGTATTACAATTTCACCCATAAAGTGCCTTAAATGGACTCATCTTCAAGGATTTCTGATACCCATTGTTGTATAGAAACTCTGCCAGTGGAAGATACTCTTCCCATTTCCTTTATTGATGAAGACGTACATCCTTAACATGTCCTCAAGAATCTTGTTGATCGTCTTTGTCTGTCTATCTATCTGTGAATGATAATTTGGATTGAAAGCTAATTTTGTCCCCAAACCTTCAAACAACTCTTTCTGAAACCTGGAAGTGAACTTAGCATATTTTTCTAATACAATCTTCTTAGGAACACCATGCAATCTCACTATCTCCCTTATGAAGACTTGAGCTACCCCACTCACTGAATTCGTAGACTTAACTGCAATGAAGTGTGCCACTTTACTTAACATGTCAACCACAACCAAGATAGAATCATGTTGTCTAGATGTACTCAACAAAACTATGATGAAATAATTGGAAATGACCTCCCATTTCCATTATGGAATTGAAATCAACTACAATAAACCACCTAGATGCTTGCGCTTTGCTTTTACCTGTTCACAATCCAAACATCTTCCGTCAAACTCAGCTACCTATTTCTTCAAATTTGACCAATAGTAGAACTTCGTCATAGTTGTTAGAGTCTTCTGATATCCTGGGTGGCTTGAATACGACTTAACAGGAAATTCCCTCAAGATAAGATTCTTGATCTCATTGTTGTCTGACACATAGATCTTGTCCCTAAATCTCACCAAGCCATTGGTCGTGAGATAATAATCCACATCCTAATCACCTATACCCTGTTTTTGTTACCTCTGCTTAAGATGGTACATGTGATCTTGTTGTCCTTCCTATAAGATCCGATCCTACAAATCTGCCCCATAAGAACTCACTACTACGATGTGATTCACATGTACTCTTTTACTAAGAGCATTTGCAACCTTTTTCTCCTTTCCCTTAATGTACCTGATCTCAAAGTCAAATTCACTAAGCGTGGTCAACCATCTAGCGTGTCTGGAATTCAGATTATGTTGGTCAAACAAGTATCTCATTCCATTGCGATCGCTCATCAAGATGAATCTCCTGCCAAGAAGGTAGTGTCTCCACATCTTCAATGTATGTATGATTGTTGCCAACTCAATATCATGAGTCACATAATTATGCTTGTGCTCATTTAATTTCCTTGACTCATAGCATACCACCTATCCTTCATGCATCAAGACTCCACCAAGTCATCTCTTGCAAGCATCTATACATACCACAAACTCTTTATTTGGATCTGCAATCTTTAATACTGGAGCATTTGTAAGAAATTGTTTCACCTGCTCAAAAATAGCTACACACTCCTCAATCCATTCAAATTTATTTCCTTTCCTTCGCAAGGATGTAATAGGATAGGCAATCCATGAGAAGTTCTTCATGAACCACCTATAGTAACCTGCTAGTCCCATGAATTATTTGACCTCATCCACATTCCTAGGAACTGCCATTCAATGATAGTTGTGATATTTGATGGGTCCATTCCTATACCTTCCTTGGAAACCACATGTCTATTACAAAGCATTTTGTCACTGTCCTTATACTCCTCGTTCCTTGATCCTGGAGGACCTCTACAGTAACCGCCGCATGCTTTGCATACATGAAGAAACTCCCATTGTGTCCCTCTTCATGAGCAAGTCATTTCCCTTTTGCACCATTTCCCCTTAAACTTTTGTTTTTCCCAGTTTACAAGATCGATGCTAATGACCTTTGTCTCCCCCATGCCAATGTGCGGAGATTAGCACTATCCCTCGCATCAACTGAAGCGACTGAGCTGTGTTCCAGTCGCACCGATTATGTTTTGGAATTTTTTTTAAATTAGGAGTTGAAGCTTTCGGCTCTAGAAGCTTCGTAATGGAATTTTGGTAAATGGTTTGGCTAGATGGGGTCGAGGATGTCAGTTTAGCTCATTTCCCCTATAATGATGGAACTACCTCCCTTCTTCCCAAGCACAAGCTAGTGTTGATATTGGTGTGCTTATTGTTGTGTGTGGAGCATGATTGTTCAGAGGTCTTTGTTTCAGCGGGATGTATACCCCAGGAAGTTTTGTACACCCCTCCACGCGGGGGGGTGCGGGGGGGAGTTGTTCCCCCCGCGGGGGTCAGGAGGGGCCCATCCCCCCCGGCTGGGGGGGCCA
>APFE030844434.1:0-59279 GCA_000404065.3 Pinus taeda
TATGGGAGAATAGCAACACCTCTAACAACATTATTGAAGAAAGATGCATTTTCATGGACTCCAGAAGCAACAAAGGCCTTCAAACATTTTAAAGAGGCAATGTGCCAAGCATCGGTCTTAGCTACACCGAACTTCACAAAAACCTTTATTGTGGAATGTGATGCTTTAAGAAATGGAATTGGTGCCATTTTAATGCAAGATGAAAAACCCATTGCTTTTGAAAGTCATCCAATCAAGGGAAAGTTTTTACACAAATCTATTTATGAGAAGGAAATGGTTGCAATACTACATGCACTTAAGAAATGGTGACCCTACCTAATGGGAAGACACTTCAAGGTAAAAACGAATCATCATAGCCTTAAATACTTTTTAGAACAAATATTATCCTCTGAAGAGCAACAAAAGTGGGTCACAAAGATGTTGGGTTATGACTTTGAAATCATCTACAAAAAAGGGAAGCAAAATGTGGTGGAAGATGCACCTCAAGAAAGGATGAGGATGTGGAAGCATTGTTATGTACCATTTCTATTATCCAACCAGATTGGATAAACGAAACAAGGGAGGAATGGAAGAATGATGAAGAAGTGTAGGCACTTATTCGAAAGTTACAACAAGATTACAGTACATCTAATACATTTAGCTGGCAAAATGATTCGTTATGGTACAAAGATCGATTATATCTCTGTAAGAATTTCCAACTAAAACAAAATATTCTTATGGAATTGCACACTTCTCCCTTAGGAGGGCACTTAGGATTTTTAAAAACTTACCACAGGGTTAAGAAGGAATTTTTTTGGGATGGCATTAAATTGGATATTCAAAAGTTTGTTGTGGAATGTTTGGTCTGCCAAAAAAATAAAGTTGAAACAATTAAGACATTGGGTCTATTACAACCTTTATCCATTCCAAGCCAACGTTGGGAGGAGGTTTCAATGGATTTTATCACAACTTTACCCAAGTCTGAGGGAAAGAGTTTCATCATGGTGGTAGTTGATAGACTTTCCAAGTATGCACACTTTTGTGCATTATCACATCCATTTAAAGCTAGTATGGTTTCTACTCCATTTATGGAAACAATTCAAAAGCTACATGGAAACCCAAAGATTATTGTAAGTGACAAAGATCCCATTTTCACTGGAAATTTTTGGAAAGAATTATTTTCTTGTCTGGTACTCAGTTAGCTCATAGCTCATCTTATCATCCTCAATCTGATGGGAAAACTGAGATAGTAAACAATGTTTGGAAGGATATCTTCGTTGTAGTGTATCTGAAAAATAAACTGAGTGTGTCAAATGGTTGCCTCTGGCTGAATGGTTGGTATAACACTTCCTTCCATACAGCAACAAAAATGACCCCATTTATGGCACTTTATGGATATTAGCCACCATCCATCACATCATATTTAAGAGAAAATTCTAAGGTTCAAGCAGTGTAACATCACATCGAACATCAACAACAAGTCTTCCAACTCTTAAAGGATAACCTCATGTTGGCACATAATAGAATGAAACAACAGGCAGATCAACATCATAGCGAAAGACGTTTTGATGTAGGTTATTGGGTATTCCTACGGCTACAACCATATAAGCAAATGTCCCTCAAGCAAGGTAAGAAGGATCATAGATTATCACCAAAGTATTATGGTCCGTACAAGGTGTTGCAAAAGATTGGTACTATGGCATACAAATTGGAGCTTCCTACAGCTTTTCAATTGCACCCAGTTTTCCACGTTTCATGTTTAAAGAAAGTTATAGGTGACAAGCTCCAAGTTCAAAAAATATTGCCAGAACTTGATGAGGAAGGAAAAATTATATTGGAACTGGAAGCAGTCACAAAGACAAGAACTCGACAGCTACGAAATCGGTCAATTTCAGAGTATCTTATCAAGTTGAAGAACTTATTCGTTGAAGATACCACATGGGAGGATGAGAATTTTATACAGAAGCATCCAAAAATACTCAAGCATTGAGGAAAACACTTTTTTGAAGGACAAGGTCATGTTAGGTCCCTATAATACTAGTGGTTACACCATTACTATTGTAGTTGTACCCCTTATTAATATTATTTTGCTCTTATTTTCCCCATATTGTTATTACTATGCCCCATAGAATCCCTCTATTGTTGTTTTTGTGGCTTTATATTATTATTGTTAGGTCGACTGGGTTATATTGTGACTCCTTAGACTCCTATATATAGAAAGGAGGTTTTGTCATTTGAATCATTGAAGAATTGTTCATTTGTGTAATGTAAAGGAGGTTTCCCCCTCAAAGAGGTGAGTTCTAAGGCGTTCAACTATATTTTCTATCTTTTTGTGAGCTGGTTTCATAATGCAGAAGTTGATGAAGAATCATCAACTGTGACTTGCCTTGTTACCACTCTGGGTTCTTCCTCTTTGAACAATCTGTACATGGCTTCCCAGGAAGAGCTTCCGGAATTTATAGTTCATGTGGTATCAAAGAATAATGGGGGCATCTCAGTTACTTCTGGAGTAGGTGAAGCCGGTTGTGGTTTCACCACAGGTTTTTTGTTCTTTTTAATAGCTCTCGACATTTCGCCTGGGTTTAGTTTATCAGGACTAGCATGCAGAAGAGAGAATGCAAAGAATGAAGAACAAACACTTAGAGTTCAAAACTTATGGAAAAAATGACCAAGTGGTATCAAATAGATGATTAATGCAAAACCTAGAAAACTAAATGATAATGATCAAATCATTTCCATTTTTGAGAATCATAAATATCTTTACAACTGGTCATAAATGAAAAGCATGCGTTCACATGATCTTTATACAAGTCAACGCTTCATTCAATTTTCCACATCGCAAGTTTCTTTGCCATGCATATCTTTCAAACTCTAATATTTTCCTTTGTCGATATGTGATTGAATAATAATTAAAATATATGGTGCAAAGGTGTATGTTAGATTTTATCGCATCGAGGGTTCTTAAGGCAAGACTTGATTTGAGTTTTGCAATGCAATATTAGTAGTGTGATGACAAAACTGTGATGGAGTGATTGCAATATCGGAAAAAAGTCTTATGAGAAGGCTAGAATTTTTTAACAAAAAGGAATGTCGATATAACTCTTGCAATAGAAGGATGTGATGATGATGTGGCTTGTTGGTGGGTCAGGCTCTAAAAGTTGCATGCATAGAAGGTTTGTTTCTTTGTTAAAGTTATATAAAGATTTTCATTAAGTCATTAATTTTGGGCAAGTCACATCGCACTTATCCTTGATAGGATGTTTTGGTATGTTCACACGATTAGCGCTATGCGATATACAAGTAGTCTTTACAAATTTTTGTTTAAGTCATTTCAAGCCAACATAACTAAGACTTAAGATCAGATAACATAGTTTTTGTTTTTTGGAATATTTTTCTTTATTTAATTGCTAAAAGATTTTAAATTTAAATTTTAAAAGGTTCCCCATTATTAGCTAAGTTAATTTATCTAATCATAATGGGGGGGTTTTTGAGTGACACAACATGGTCATATATTAAAGATCTAGCACTGTCCTCTCTCTCGCCAAGAAGTTTTGCAAGTGTGATGCGAGATCCAAAAATGGAGTTGCTTCAAAAGGAGGACCCAGCTCCTATTGGATCTTCAAACTGATTTTCTTTTATATATATCTGTGTTTATGTACATAATATAAAAGAATAGTGAGCTAACCATTTGCTTTCCTCCACAGTTCACATAGAATATAGGGGAAATTTATCAAGGGTAAGTTTATTCCTTTATCCAAACTTGAAAGATTATTTACAGAAAAGGAAAATTTGGATTCCTCTTTGAATGTTTTAAACTCCCAAAAATTGAATGTTTTGAGCAAGGACTGAACCAAGCTCATAAATATAATGGTACAATGCTAGTTAGAGATTTGCTGAGTACAGTACTTTTATGGGAACAGCAAAATAATTACAGAAAATAAACCTCATTGGAGTCTACTTTGGGTTTTTCAGAATCTCTAAAAAGGAATACCCTGAGCAATGGCTAACTCAGGCTTGATAAATTTATGAGGTAGCAGTAGCTAGGGATCTACTTATTATAAAATTATTCTTTTTCGGGCTCAAAAGAATAAGTACAGAAAATAATCCTTTTGGAGTCTTCTTCTGTGCATTTCAGACTCTCTAAAAATTAAATGCCCCAAGCAGTAATCGTTCCATGCCTAGCCAGAATCCATGGAATGATGATTCAGATTATGTTGTAGCATCCATAAGCCAAATTTTAGTCAAAGTTTTTAGATGGGCTACATGAGAAATTAAAGAATATTTGTGTTCATTTTTCAGTTCAGTTTAGAGATTATGTACATAAGTCAGTGTTATGCTAATCCAGGCATGGGTACTGAATGATTTCTTATTAAAATTTATATAATAAGTCCAAAAGAAGTGTACAGGGAGAAACTTCATTATACCAACACCAAAATTTGTGAATATGGTAAATTATAAATAATCTGAATAATCTATAGTGTCATGAACCAATTTATCATCTTGAATTCAACAACAAATATTATACTTCACCAAAGATCAAAGTAGGTATTGTCATCATTGCTCTCTAGTTCCTGAATATCAATTATAGTCAAATCAAGGGAACATTTTTTATTTTTCTTACACTATATTGAAGTATATGAATAATAGGGTAGTAATAATATATCTCCATTTATCGCAATGATTTACCTACATTTCCACTTCGAATTGCCATTTTGTCCCCACCACCCTTTCCCTTCATTTTTACTCATGCAGCTCACATGTCAAGCATTGATTCATCATTGCTACAACCAATCCATAACGCCATTCGAATTTACATCCTGTCCCCACTACCCTTTCCCTTCATTTTTACTCGTGTAGCTTAAAACTATTAAAAATAATGATACCAGTGTGTACCATCGCAGTCTTATTAAAATATTGGTTTTTGATGAGTTAAGTAGATAAAGAAAGTCTTGGGAAGATTTTCTGATGGAAATTTTTCTCAGGGCGAAAACCCAAGTAAAATTCAACAGAGACTCTTTAGTCCCCAGTCAAAAAAATTGAGCCCTGAAGTTGAGGCTCCACCCGAATCTAGTTCTAAACAGGGTCAAAGCCCTATAATAATTCCTATGTCTACGATAGGAAGGATTTTCTCAGCAAAATCCCCAAAGAAGTCAGTGAACCCTAACACATCTACAAAAAAAGTGACCCTAGTGTCGAAAGGGAAGAAATGTAAAAAGAATAAGGCACAGAAAGATGAACCTGACCACAAGGAAGCACCAATTGAGGAAGCTCAACCAAGCAAGCGAAAAAATCCTTCAGTAGAAGTTGTGGAATCAATCATTGCACTAGTAGAACAACAATTTGAGAAGGTTAATGTTGCCCTTAAGAAAATGAAAAGGAATCTCTTCTAAGGGGAGCAAGAAGTGGCATTCATGTCTTCCACACCAGTACAAAAGGAAATAGAGAATCTGACCTCGTCACAAGGTTGACGATGCACACGAAGCATGTACAAATGGGCACGATCCATTTCCAATACTCAAGACTGGGAGTTTGTTACCATTCTATCTTCTCTAGAACAAGAGATGAAAAACCCTTCTTGGGTTAATGAGGAATATGGGGACCCTCTCTCTAAGGGAGATTGTCCAATAGATAACACTCAAGATATTCTAAGTAGTTCACTCCCACGAAATCCATATGATAAGAATCCTGGCAAGAAAAAATGAGTGCCTAAGTCTAAGAAGAGAAAAAAATTTACTGGGTCAGCTCATGGGGGAAGTAACTCTCAACAAAAAACAATACTGGTTGAAAACACCTCGGCCTGTAATGACGAGAATCTGTAGTTACTAGTGGTCAAGCTGCAGAGAAAGAATACAAAGTTGAAGGATAAGGATGATAAATATAAAACCCTATTTCGCTATGTGTGATCGGTGAATGAACAATATCAGAACAAAAACATATGCTTAGGCTCCAAAAATTATGCACTTATCCTAAGAAATAAGTGCCTTATTATCTAGAAACTGAAACAAAGCGGCCTACTAAGAAGCCTAGTGCTCAAGAATGAGCTTTGGTATTTCGGAAGTTATTGATGAAAGGAAACCATGGTTTAGAGGTCTTAGTAAGCATGTTGAGAATCTGAAGTATGGGATGACCTAATTTTTTATGATGACTAGTTGGAATTGAGAAAGACAACTACATGAGGGCATGCATTCCCTTAGGAATGGGGGGGTGTTGGGCCCTACTTTTGTACCCATTTTTAATATCTTATTCCCCTATTTTTATCATCATTTACTCTACTTTATCCTTTTTGTGCCATAATACCACTTTACTTTAGCCAAACTACACTATTTTTCAAGTGGAGATAAGATGTGTTACTTAGTGTTATTTTTCATATGACTTTAATTAGTTTAAGTAGGTAATAATTGATCAAGTGCTCAGAATTATGCTGAAAAAATGAATTGTTAGAATATTTTCAAACTCAGCTTCAAATTGAAGAGCTCTTCATTCCGAATCTAAAAATGTGAATGACGCTCAAATCTGAGTTCGTATGTAGAAGTTATAGCAATTCAAAGTTCAGGTTTGACTTGCCCACATGGCAGGATCGGGATGATGTGGCAAATATTCAGCAAATAAGGAGGCGCCAAGTGGTAGCCTGCCATTGGCCCTTGCAAATCACATATCACAATATCATATTGCAAATTAGATATTCTCACAGTAAGTGTTTTAGTGTTACAAAGCGGCCCTAGATAGGTTCAGGGTTGCAACGCGATGAGGCAATCACAAATCGAAATCACAACCAGTGAAGGGGAGAAAAAAATAGGTTATTGGCCCCGAAGAGGTCAGGAGTTACGTTGCGATGCGATCACATATCACAATCACATTGGCAATTAGAATCGACCCCGACACAGTGGAGTTCCGATAGCGATAGACCCTAGACATGATAATCTTATATGCCACAATTTCAAGTCCCAGCTGGTCTGCAATTGTAGTGTTTCTGTGTAACAAAATCTTCAGGTGTTGAATTTTTCAATTGAGATAAGTGGGAGGTTCCAGACGCGGGATATTATAATTTGTAGTTAACTAACTCGTTAGGTCTGTAACACCGCATATCAACGTTTCATTGTGTTAAGAGACCACAACTTTGTCGATTGCGATTGCGATAAGGCCGACATAATATAGCCCGTTGAATGATGAATTTCACACTTCCTTAGCAGATTTTATAGCGAAAAAAGGGTTTTTGGTCAGTTTTGGAGCATTTTGTGGAACAAATAGTGGAGGAACTAGGAAAAGGCATAACTCCTTCAATTGTTATCCAAATTGGATGCAAAAATAGTCTATTCTGGCATTTTTTTGGTATTCTAAACTCATTGAGATAGGTTTCAGAGGCATTTGAGCATTGTAAAAGCACACTTTTGATGTAATTTGAGCATAATAGAGAGGCCCAAGCTATTGGAAGCTGGACCAAGGAGACGTAGCTCAAGAGGGGTGAACTCCTTTATCATGTGCTTGTTGTGTGTCATATTTTGATGTTTATTGTTGTTATATTGTTGTTGTTCAATATATGTTTTTTTTGTTAACTGTTTATAACATTTACATAAGAATCTCTCATGGGAATATGTTAATTATGAAAAAGTTTTTGAATCCTTAAGCACTTGAAAAAGCAAACGAGAAGCATCTTGGGTTTATTTCTGAATGGGGAATTAGCACAACATTACTAATCTACTCCAATTCAGATCAAGTTGGTATCAAAGCTCTAGTTTTCCTTACTAGATTTGCTTTGTGAAAGAAGGGTTTAATTGTTTGCAATTTTATTTCATGCTCACAAGGTTAAATCTAAAAAGAGGTGAAGGAAATCTTGTTGAAAGCCCTGAAATTGGGTCAAGTGGAAGAATAGCAAGGTTTCCAAAGTCTTCTACACTAGTTCAGCCTCAAGTTGTAGAAGTTACAGTTGAGATTCCAACACCAGTACAACCTCAAGTTGTAGTTGAGTATTCAAAGACCATGTCTCATGACGTAGAACCTATCATGACAAAAAATGAGAAGTCCTTCTGAAAGGCTTTCTTTGATATGACAAAGATGGTTAAGGTCCTCTATGAAGAGAGGAACAACATATTGCAAGGAGAAAGTTCGAAGCCTCCCAATGGAGAAGGCTCTTCAAGAAGAGGTAATGGAAAAGAAGATAAAGGAAAAGGAGGTAATGGGAATGAAGGAAAACCTCCACCATAATTGCCATCTTCTTCATCTTCTTCTTCGAAATAATCTTCACATTCTTCCACAAATACCATTGTTACTCATACTCATCATCATTCTTCAAAAGGGGTTGGTAAATCACCTTTTCTGAAGCTTGATGTTAAATTCGAGTTGCCTATGTACAATGGAGAAGTTAATGCAGAGAAGCTAGATAACTAGAAGCGTTAGTTTGAGGTGTATTGTAGAATTTAGAACCTTCAAGAGGATGATATCAAGATTCAGTTGGCTTCATTGAGAATGCAGGGTGCAACACTTTTATGGTAGGAAGAAAGGACTCAAGATGAGATCAAGAAACATGGTAAGATCTCCATTACTTGGTCTGATCTCATTGCTGCTATAAAAAGATAGTTATACCCTTTTGCTCATATGAAAAAACCATTATGAACTGGAAAAATTTCAGACAGTTCAAAGTTGAAAATGTGCAAGAGTATACTCAAGAGTTTAGGAAAAGATCTCTTATGCTAGGAGTAGAATTACAGTCACAAGATACTTGCTGAAATACATGGGAGGGTTGCATATCTATCTTTGACATTCTATTCTTATGTTCAGTCCCACAAATCTTGATGAAGTTTTTGTTCAAGCTACACACCTCGAAGCAAGAGGGAAAAATATACAGGAACATAAGAAGAATCCATTTCAAGGTGTTGAAAAAGGGAAGAAAATTAGAGGAAAGAAAAAGAAAAATTCTTCTCGTAAGAAAGAAGGGGAGAAACCCGTGTGCAAGAATTGTTCCAAGGAAGGACATGATGAAGTGCATTGCTAGAAGCTTCATACAAAATTATGATTGAATAAATTCAACAATAAAGGGAAATAGAAGACCAATGATGTTGCACAACAAGACTTGGGTTTAGACTCAGGGAATGAAACAAAAATCGTAGCCACAGTCACCAAAGGAAAATCCGTGGCAAAAGAAAGCAAAGAGGTTAGCAAAGAGGTAGCTGTAGCAAGCACCAACACAGTAAATAATACCCACAATGTTTCAAATGAGGAAAACCAAATAGAGCTATTCCATATCTAAGTCATTTCCAAACATATGAAAATCGATACATTGTTTGCCAACTAGATCACAGGACAACTTAATTTCTGTGGATTTGGTCACGAAAATGAATTTGGAAAGGTGCCCCATCATAAACTATATCCATTGAGATGGATAACCAAGGATGCTAATTTACTGGTCACACTGAAATGTATTTTCAGGTTTGCAATTAGACATTGTGCCATTGGATATCTCAGGAATTGTGTTGGGAAGCCCGTATTTGTATGACAAGAAGGTTGTTTTCCACATATTTGAGAACAAATATCATTTTTTCAAAACTGGATGGGAGTACATTGTTAGAGCCCATTACAGGAAACTTAATTTATCTTTGGCATGTGTAGGTAAAATGAAATGACTGGTTAATTCCAACAAGATTCTTGTGCTCCTCATGATCAAGAAGAAGAATGTCACTTAGGAGGAATCCTTTGCATGTTGTGATGTAAATTTGAAAGATGAATTGATTGATGTGGTCAATCAATATGGGGACTGGTTTCAAGAACCAAAGGGGTTGCTACCAAAAATAGGAATTCAACATGAATTTCAACTACAACAGGATTATCCAGTCCCAAACATTGGTATGTATCGAATGTCAATTCTTGAAAGTTTAGATATTAAGAAACAAGTCCAGGAATTGTTGGATAAAGGAGTAATTTGTGTAGAAATTTCACTTGTAGAACAGACCGATATATGCAATGTCTTAAAGCATAATACTTGTTCTACTTCTACAAAACATTAAGCAGAAGCATAATCGAAATCATGAGCAACGACAAGTAGAAACATGCATAACTGGTCAAGAAAATTAATCACACATAACACAAGATATATCCAGGGGAAAGCACCAACATAAAACCCCAACCATGTATTATCAAACAAGTAGAAATCCTCTTCACAATACAAGAAGAATTAGCTCACAAGTTATTCAGTTCTCAATGAACTATGAAGATATGAAGATATGTCTCATGAACCACCCAAGCCCTATTTATATAGGCTTTCCCTATGGTCCTTACATATTTTTCTTAGGAAATAATACCAAAAACATATGGTATTAATTCCAACATACCAAAAACAACCAATGGTCCAACTATGTATTCCTTGAGAACACTAGTTCCTCAACCATGCAAAAACTACTTACTAGAAATAGTTAAGCATCTGATAGTACATGTCCACATCTATCTCAACTGGCGCGCTCTCTTGTGAATTGACTGCAGAGTTATCCATGAGTGAATTCCTCAGGTTTATATAAAATAATAGTTGTCACATGCATGAAAGCTTTAAACAAACTATATTTCTATTATTTTTCACAACTTGTTAATATTTAACTGGACTTGACTGTTAGAACTAAGTCAACTGATTCTCTCATTATAGAACTGAACCTTATCTCCTTTAATCAAGGGATAAATTCATAAATCAAGGGAGAAAATAATTACATGATCTCACAAATTCTTCAAGTTTAATTTTTCATAATTAATTAACTCATGGAGATTAATTAATTAATATTTTATATTGTTATTAAGACCAAAATTAATTTTACTTCCTATAGATAGACTAAGGACTGCTATAACTAGGAAGGGACCCAAAAATGCTATTTTTAGAACTTTCTATTTTTAGCAGTTTCACCTCTCACCCAATGTGGCCAATGACCTCATTGGCCAAACTGCTATTTTTAGACATGCTATTTTTAGCAGGTCTATTTTTAGCACATTCTAAATTTAGCATTTCTTGTTGCACACTTTTCAACACTCCCTCTCAACAAGAAAGGGATTATCAACAACCCTGATTCTGTCTCTATGGAACTCAAACTTGCCCTTTGACAATGCCTTTGTCAAAATATTTGCATCCTGTTCCTCGGTCAAAATATACTGCAACATCATGATCCTCTTGAGACCACAATCCCATAGATGATGATAGCGGATATCTATATGATTGGACTTGTCATGAAACATTTGATTCTCGGAGAGTTTAATGCAACTCTGATTATCACAATATATCACCATCGGATCCATCATCTGAACAAATAATCCCACTAGGATCTTCCACATCTAGATGGTCTCACATGCAGCCTAACTTGCTGCCATGTACTTTGCCTCCGCTAATCTAAGTGCAACTGATCTCTATTTTCGGCTATACCAAGAAACTGCAGCTGACCCAAGGTTGAAGATCCCTCCAGAAGTGCTCTTCCTATCTAATGGACTACCTTCCTAATCTACATCTGTGAAGCCTTGGAGCTTCACTCCCTCTATCCACTTGTACCATAATCCATACTATGTAGTGCCTATGAGATATCTCAGCAGATGCTTTTCCGCCTTCCAAAATAAATTGGTTGGCTGAACCATAGCTTGACTCAGTTGGCTCACTACAAAGCACAAATATGGTCATGTGTTCACTAGATACATGAGTGAACCCACAAGTTGCCGATAAACTATAGCAGCTACTACCTCACCTAAAGTAGCATCCTCCTTCCTCCACTTACCTGCTAGAGGAGTCTCCATGGGCTTGCAAAATATGGTTGTGTGTTCACTAGATACATGAGAGAACCCACAAGCTTCCGATAAACTATAGCAACTACTACCTCACCTGAAGTAGCATCCTCCTTCCTCCAGTTACCTGCTAGAGGAGTCTCCATGGGCTTGCACATATCCATGTGGAAGCGCCTCAGTATCTCATTTATATACTTACCTTGAGAAACAAATACTTCCCCATCTCTCTGCCACACCTCCATGCCTAGAAAGTAGTGCATTAGGCCCATGTCCTTCATCTCAAACTCTCTTGCAAGATCCTTCTTGCAAGACTTGATCAACTCATCATCACCTATCAAAATCAAATCATCAAGATAAAGTACAATAATCAATAGCTTACCATCTACAATGATGTGGTAGAGGTTCGCATCGGCTTCACTCTTGGTGAAGCCCAACCCAGTGAAATCGCTGTCAATACTAGTATACCAAGCACGGGCTGCTTGCTTCAGCCCATACAATGCTCACTTGAGCCAACACACATGTGACTCATGATCGAAGGTCTCAAATCCTTCGAGCTGCTCAATGTATACCTCTTCCTCAATCTCCCCATTGAGGAAAGATGTCTTCACATTCATCTGATGGATCTTCCAACCCATCTGTGTTGATAGTGCTAGACTCGATCTGATCAATGAGTACCTTGCAACAGGAGCAAAGGTATCATCATATTCAATCCCCTCAACCTGTGAGAAACCACAGGAAACAAATCTTTCCTTATGTTTCTCAATACTGCCATCAGCTGCCTGCTTTACCTTGTAAAGCCATCAGGAAGTAACCACTAACTTGTCCCCCAGTCTAGGAACAACATCCCATACATTGTTCCTCATGATAGAATCATACTCCTCTACCATCGCATCCATCCAAACTAGCCACTGCACTACCTTCTCAAAAGAAGAAGGTTCGGTCACTACACACTCCCCAACTAGGGCCATGTTGCCAGTGTATTGATCGGGAGATATCCTCTGTCTACGATGAGAGGATGGCTGCCCCACATTTTCTCTAGCATCCTGCATCAATTTTTCAACTTCCTGAGAGCGTTGCCACCCCTCTTTGGAAGACTCTAAAGTAGTGTTGATCTCCACCATTATAATCTCTGCATGCAGCTGCTCTGCATCATCAGGAGGCTCCTCCTCCTTAGGAACTAATAGTTCCTCATCATCACCATGCAACTTGAGCTCCCTCTCAATTGACTCTCGCATGGATCGTTGCTTATCAAACTTCAGATCCCTGTGCACTATTGTCCTCTGGCTAGCAAGCAGAAACACCCGATAGTTTTGAGGTGTATCCATATACCCTACAAGTATCATAGCCTTTATCCGCAAGCATAGCAATAGACACAATATTATTTTTCAGCCTTGGTACATATATAACATTAGAAAGAGTGAGGGGAGAACCATGCTCCCTCTGAAACATAACCGTACCTCTACCCGAGACACAGTACTTTCCCTCATCGTCCATCTCGATCTGTATCTGGAGATCCTTCTCCTCCAAAGTGCTAAAAAGATTCTTGTCACCTGACATGTGGAAAGAAGCTCCATTGTCCAAATACCAAACACATCCCATGCTGGATGAAACCATGCATGCAATAAGCGAGAAATCCATCTCAAACTGTGAAGCTAGTGCATCACCATTAGATTCCTCGGAGGAACATTTCTTCTTGGACTTCCTCTTTGGGCAATTATTATCATAATTACCCAACTCATGACAATGAAAGCATCTCTCCTTCAACTTGTCAAACTTCTTCCCTCCTTGAGAAGACTTGGAATGGGATGCCTTCCCTTTCCCTTTCTTAGCTTTAGAATCTAAAGCCAAGTTCTCTTCATCATCATGTTTTGATGAAGAAGCTCCATCCCTGGTGCTCCATCTGATCTCCTCCTGCATAAAATCTGATCATAGTTGTTCCCAATATGGCAGTTTGTCCCTTCCATTCATTGAGTCCTGGCAGCTATGCCAGCTCTTAGGAATGCCAAGGAGTGCTAGACTCACCATATCATCATTAGTTGTAGTGACCCCTACACTTGCAAGCTCATCTCTGCAGGTGGTGAGCTTCTTCAAGAATAGAGAAATAGAGTCACCTTTCTCACACTTGATCTTTTGAAGCTTGTCCTTCAGTGCCAGCTTCCTTTGATCACTGTTATTTTGATATAAATTTTTCAATGTTTTCCTCATTGCAAACAGAGACTCCTTCCCATGGAGGCTTGAGACTATGTGATCTCAAACACCCTCCAAGAGAATTCTCCTAGCTGTAGCCACACACTTACCCCATTCCACTAGCTCAGTCTTGTCAGTAGGCTTAGGAATTTCTTGATCAATGAAATCCTTAAGGCCATTATCTTCCAAAATTGCCTCCATGTGATCCTTCCAAGCTATATAGTTTGAGCTGCCATCAAGGGTATACTCAAGCCTCAAACCATTGAATGCCATCGATGAAATAGATGTGATAAGAACTTGAGATCTATATCAAGAATAAGAAACTTCGAATTCCTCCTGCTAGAATATTATTCTTGCTTGATCACCTGTGCTCCGATACCATGTGGTAATTTCACCTATAGAACAAACCGATATATGCAACGTCCTAAAGCATAATACTTGTTCTACTTCTACAAAACATTAAGCGGAAGCATAATCGAAGTCATGAGCAACATCAACTAGAAACATGCATAACTGATAAAGAGAATTAATCATACATAACACAAGATATATCCAGGGGAAAGCACCAGCATAAAACCCCAACCATGTATTACCAATCAAGTGGAAATCCTTTTCACAGTACAAGAAGAATTAGCTCACAAGTTATTCAGTTCTCAATGAACTATGAAGATATGAAGATATGTCTCATGAACCACCCAACCCCTATTTAGATAGGTTTTTCCTATGGTCCTTACATAGTTTGCTTAGGAAATAAAAGCAAAAGCATATGCTATTACTTCCAACATACCAAAAACAACCAATGGTCCAACTACGTATTCCTTGAGAACACTAGTTCCTCAACCATGCAAAAACTACTTACTATAAATAGTTAAGCATCTGATAGTACATTGTCCCACATCTGATCTCAACTGGGTTTCTAACAAAACTGACATGCAACAGTTATTCATGAGTGAATCCTCAGTTATCTAAAATAATAGTTGTCACATGCATGCAAGCATTAACAAACTATATTTTATTATTTTAACAACTTGTCTCTAACTGGAATTGACGAGTTAGAACTAAGTCAACTGATTCTCTCATTATAGAACTGAACCTTATCTCCTTTAATCAAGGGATAAATTCCTAAATCAAGGGAGAAAATAATTGCATGATCTCACAAAGACTTCAAGTTTAATTTTTCATAATTAATTAACTCATGGAGATTAATTAATTAATATTTTAAACTGCTATTAAGACCAAAATTAATTTTACTTCCTATAAATAGACTAGGGAATGCTATAAATAGGAAGGGACCCAAAAGTGCTATTTTTAGAACTTTATATTTTTAGCAGTTTCACCTCTCACCCAATGTGGCCAATGACCTCACTAGAAAAACTGCTATTTTTAGACATGCTATTTTTAGCAGGTCTATTTTTAGCACATTCTAAATTTAGCGTTTCTTGTTGCACACTTTTCAACAATTTGTCCCTCTACTTCGCCATGTGGTTCGCCAATTGTATTGGTATCCAAGAAAGATGGAACCTGGCGCATGTGTGTAGATTATCGAGCTTTAAATAAGATCACAATAAAGATTCGATACCCATTGCCCATAATAGATGATTTTCTAGATCAGTTCAAAAATGCAAAGTATTTTACTAAATTTGACTTGAGAAGTGAATATCATCAAGTTAGAATAGTTGAGCTGGACATATGAAAGATTGCTTTTAAAACCAAACAGGGATTGTTTGAGTGGTTGGTTATGCCTTTTGGTCTTTGTAATGCTCCAACTACATTCATGAGAGTTATGAATGATGTTTTAAGATCATTTCTTGATAAGTTTGTAATTGTATATTTAGATGATATTTTGATATTAAACAAATCATGAGAAGAGCATGTCAAGCATGTTAGGAAAGTGTTGGATGTCTTGAGAAAATAACAGTTATTTCTGAAGATGTTTAAATGTGAATTCAGGAAAAATTCTTTAGTCTATTTCGACCACATAGTTGGAGGAGGTGAGATGAAGATTGACCCCTCTAAAGTTTCAGTCATTGTGCATTGGCCAATATCCAAATCAGTCACAAAAGTAAAGAGTTTTTTAGGAGTAGCGTAGTACTGGAGGAAGTTCATTGACAAGTTCTCCTCCATAACAGCTCCACTACATGCGTTGACCAGTGTGAAGGATGTCTTCCAGTGGTGAGGTAAACAAAAAAAAGCATTCAATGCTTTGAAACAAAGGAACAGTTCCGCCCCAGTTTTAGCATTGCCAGATTTGAAACAACCCTTTGAAATACAGACAAATGCAAGTGACTACACTGTGGGTGCAATTATTTTACAACATGGTAAGCCCATTTCATTTCATTCTGAGATTTTTAATGGTGATGTTATAAACTATCCTACGTATGATAAAGAGCTTTACACATTGGTACAATGTGTGAAGAAATGGAAGCATTATTTGATGGCAAAAGAAACCATTATTCACACCGATCATCAACCTCTGCAATATATACAATCTAAAACTAAATTGTAGCATTCAAGGAACTTTCGTTGGATAGGACTTTTATAGCAATTCCACTTGGTAATCAGGTGTATGAAAGGTATATATAACAGAGTTGTTGATATTCTTTCTAGACCAATTGTAAATGTAGCCATTTTACTCAAGAATAATTATGTTTTCCCTAAACGTTATGTTGAACAATGTGCATAGGATGCTGACTTTAAAGAGGTATATTTAAACTTGAGTCAAGGCTGCCAAGTTGAGGAATTAGACTACCATGTACATGATAATATATTGTATCATTTTGGAAAACTTTGTGTTCCACAGGAAGAGAGAGTAAATGTCACAAGGGAAGTTCACACTTCTCTTATTACTGGACATTTTGGTGTAAGTAAAACAATGGCAAACCTTAAGA
Source organism: Pinus taeda (assembly GCA_000404065.3). Lineage (NCBI taxonomy): Eukaryota > Viridiplantae > Streptophyta > Pinopsida > Pinales > Pinaceae > Pinus > Pinus taeda. Next base: position 16,794 of record APFE030844434.1, read on the forward strand.
GGTATTTTTATTCGCCTTGTATGCTTGAAAGTGTGTCACCTTTTATAAGAGGTTGTTCATTTTGTGTAGTCAATAATCCTATTAATAGGAAACTAGGATTGTACACACCACTTCCACTGCTTTCAAGACCATGGGAAAGCGTTTCTATGGATTTTGTAGGAGGTCTTCCTTTTCAAGGAAAGGTCATGATTATTTATATGTAGTTGTGGATAGGTTCAGCAAGATGTGCATGTTAGTGCCTTATAAAAATAAAATTGTAGTTGAACAAACAACTCAAATTTTCTTTCAAAATGTATGGGTTCATTTTGGATTGCCTACTTCTATTGTAAGTGATCATGATTCTCTATTTGTTGGGAATTTTTGGTCAATTTTATGGAACTTGATGGACACAAAATTGAAGAAAAGTACAGCCTTTCATCTGCAAACAGTTGGTCGAACTTAAGTGGTTAACAGGACAATCATTCATTTGCTAAGAGGATATTGCAAAAAACATCCTAAGTTGTGGTATGAACAGTTGCATTATATTCAACATGCTTACAACCGAGCAAAACACTCTTCTACTCTAACTTCACCTTTTGAGCCATTCCTTGGGTATTTTCCTGAATCGCCTTTGGATTTCATCTCTAAGAAATATATAGTTGTAGATGGACATAGTGACATACATGGAGCAAAGAAATTCATTGAGAAAATTCAATTGATTCACCAAATAGTTCAAGAGAAACTAGAAAATAATCAAGGCAAGTATAAGATAAGGCACGATAAGCATCATGTAGATCATCAATTTCAAATAGGTGAAGTTTGGCTATAAATTAACAAGGAAAGGCTTCAAGGTGAAGGTAAAAATCTGAAATGAATTCGTTATGGTCCATTTAAAATTTTGGAAATGATTGGTAATAATGCTTTCAAGCTTGATTTGCCTTCATATATGAAAATCTATTCTACTGTTAATGTTGAAAATTTGAGATTATATGAACATCCTTTGATTGAATATCAAAGAGAGAATGTTCAAATTCCATCTATTAAATACACTTCTCCATAATACCTTGATGTGCTTCAACAAGACACTATACTTGATAGAAGGACAAGGACAACTAAAAGGGGAAATATAGATTACCTTCGGGTGGGTCTCAAAGGTACACATCCATCAAAGGTAAAATGGATTGAAGTGGGGAAGGTGAGGGAACAACACCTCATATATTCAATAAATAGAAGTGATCCTTTTGGGGTCCAAAAGGCTTCCAGTGGGGAGGAGTGATCAGGTGCTCAGAATTATGCTCAAAAATCAAAGTGTTAGAATCTTATCACACTCAGCTTCAAATTAAAGAGCTCATCATTTTGAATACAATGGTGCAAATGACACTCAAATCGAAGTTCATATGCAGAAGTTAGAGCAAGTCAAAGTTCAGGTTTGACTTGCCCACATGGTAGGATTGGGATGATGTGACAAGTCTTCAGCGAATAAGGAGGCACCAAGTGGCAGCTTGCCATTGGCCTTCACAAATCATATATCGCAAATTTCTTATTTTAAATCATATATCACAACGATAAGTGTTTGGTGTTACAAATTGGCCCCCAGCAAGTTCAGGGTTGTGATGCAATGAGGTAATCACAAATCGCAATAGCAATCGGTGAAGGGGAGAACATAACAGGTTATCGGCCTCGACGAGGTTAGGATTTGAGATGCAATGTGATCACATATTGCAATCTCATTGTCAACTAAAATCGGCTCCGACACAGTGGAGTTCTAATAGCAATAGACCCTAGACATGATAATCTTATATGCCACAATTTAAAGTCCTCGTGATTCCACAATTGCAGTGTTTCCATGTAACAAAATCTTCGTGTGTTGAACTTTCCGATTGAGATAAGCAGGAGGTTCCAAACGTAGGATATTATAATTTGCCATTAATTAACCCATCCACAACACTGCATATCAACGTTTTGTTGTGTTAAGAGCCTATGGCTTTGCCGATTGCGATTGTGATAAGGCCGACATAATATAGCCCACTGAACAATGAATTTCACAATTCCTTAGCATATTTTGGAGCGGAAAAAGGGGTTTTGGTTGGTTTTGGAGAATTTTGTGGAACAAATAGTGGAGGAACTGGGAGAAGTCGTAATGCCTTCAGTTATTATCCAAATTGGATCCAAAAAAAGTCTATTATGGCAGCTTTTTGTATTTTGAACTCATTGAGACAGGTTTCAGAGGCATATGAGCATTTTAAAACACACTTTTGATGTAATTTGATCATAATAGAGAGGCCCAAGCCATCGGAAGCTGGACCAAGGAGACGTAACCCAGGAGAGGTGAACTCCTTTATCATGTTTTTATTGTTTGTTATATTTTGATGTTCTTTGTTGTTATATTGTTTTTGTTCAGCATATGTTTTTTTATGTTAAACTGTTCATAACATTTACATAAGAAAATCTCATGGGAATCTATTAATTATGCAAAACAAATTACTCCTTAAGCACTTGAAAAAGCAAATGATGAGTATCTTGGATTTCTTTCTGAATGGGGAATTAGCACAACATCACTAATCTGCTCCAATTCAGATCAATAATGGACCTGTAACTATTGAATTATTTTGACTAATATTTACAAGGACTTGCAGGCATTTGAAGACATGTGGGCAGGTTAACAGGTAGTCCAGAATACAATCCAGCACATCGTTTAACAATGCATCAAACAACCATTTGTGGACCTACTATCTTGTACTTAATTTTGCACCTCATTTTGTACTCTACTTAGCCATAGGCACCCAGTCAATCTTTAGCGTCCTAGAATAGGTCTCCTTATTCTCAACATGGAATCAATTTCATCGATCATGATGTGGTCGGGATAAGCTCAGTTGCAATGTTTTAGAAGACATTCGAGAGATTTAATATGGCTTAAATTAGTTCTAACCTTATATTTTTTACTTTTCTCAGCCAATTAGTTATAATTATTTCTCCATCGCTTGAAATCTTTAAAAAGCTTGATGTTTTTGTATGTAAAGCTAGGAGAGGTATGATATGCATAGTTTTGCGTAAGGAAATATATGCTCAGATTAAACTGGTGATTGTGGCACACCTCTTGTTTATGTCTAAATTGATGTTCTACTGAAACTTTAATATAATTATGGTATCCATGTTTATTTCTCTGTATGTGCTATGTATTTGGATTCTTAAGGTACTAAATTAGTTTAAGGCTTGCTCCAAGAAGTGGCAAGGGCCCACCACAACCTAGAACCGAATCCTATGATTATTGTAGATTGTAGGAAGCATGTTTTACTATAATTCATAGATTTACATTTCATTTCCATGATGTTTGTTAAATAAATCTCAAGTTTCCTGTATTCCATTCTGTACCGAAGTTATTTTCTATATTTTTCTTGAATCTAGAAAGGGATAGTAAGTGTGTTGTCTTTGAGCCTCTATGAATAGTGGAACAATGCTGATCAATATTTCTTGTACATGAATGATTTTGTAATTACATTTTTACAGTCATGGATACTTAGAAGGAAGCTTTCCAATATAAAAAAAATATAAAAATAAAAATGAAGGAGTAATGACTGTGTTTTGAACTTAATCTTTTGATTCGAATTAGATTATGCATGTTTATCAATAAAACAAAGTTCTTGTAGCATTCTACTTTGCATGGAATATCTAGAAACAATAGAGGTATAATATTTTTCATTGATGTAGGTTTTGTTCTAATATATTAGGAGTTGTGTGGTGTTTATAACATTCATTTGAACTATAGTGTAATCATTATTTGAATATATCATAGGTTATTGATCTTTTTCATAGGAAGCCATTTTACTTAGAATAAATTGTCTGAGTTCATTTATATTAGCTTTGAATTAAAAAGAAAGCTCTGTCTTTTGAAGTCTTTTGAATTGTAGCGTGTTGAATTAGGTAGCATAGAGGGATTGATTTGAGTTGTCATTTAGTTTCCTTTGAATCCTTTCGAAATTGAATGTGTGAACTAGATAGAATAGAAGAATCATTTTGAGTTATCGTTAGTTTTCCTTTGATTTATAAGCCCTGGGGATTGCTTCAGCAATGGTTTTTATTACTTTTGCAGTGACTTGTATTACTTGTGTAGTAACTTGAATTTCCTATGCAGTGATTTGTATTTCTTGTATAGTGATTTGTATTACTGGTACAATGATTTTTATTACCTGTGCAATGACTTGGATATTGTACAATGGTTTCTTAGTAGCTTGCACAATTTTGAATTAGGTTACTATTAGCTTGGTTTGGATACATTCGTACTTAATTCCACACTAAGTTGTTTAGAACCCAAATCGGAATGTAGTGCAACTCGAAGTTTATGAACCCTAGTTGAAAAATTAATTTAGGGAACCTAACGAAAAATAAAATCCCTAACATGTATTTTTTAAGGACATAAATTGTTTCCATCCTGCATTTTTTAATTCAACATTAGTGGTTTATAGAAGAAATCTAAACCCAAGTGACATTATATGTTTCAAGTTGATTAATTTGTTGTATTTTCTCACCATTATTGCTCCGTTCAAGAAGTGACACCCTTGAATAAACATCAACCAAATATTTTTTCATAAATTTTATTGAAGAGCTCCTCATTTACTGAATTATGTCCATAGCCTTAACTATTAATAATTCAATGAATCACCATAAGTTTATTGTATATATTTATCAACTAGTCATATGACTATTTGTTGAGATGTTTTCATAGATGTCAAAGCAATGGGAGATTACCGAGGGGCTATGAGATCCAAGAGGAATACAAAGGGGTGGTTTCACAAAAATATCTCTGTTGTGGGGCCTATTGGAGATCATTCATTTGGGAGAGGGTATGGTCTCATCAGGAATGCATACAAGCCCAAAGTTGAAGAAAAACTACCATCTAAGGAGTGACATTATTTAGTTGTAGTTAAGGTTGAGGATAGTGAAATTGTTGAATTTACAAAAGAGAAAGATAATATTATGGAAAAGGAGCAAGGAGTCGAAGAGATACTTAATCAAACTCAAGGAAATGGGAGACACTTAACTATACAATGCAATCAAAGTGGCCCAAGAAGAGTAGAGGAAACCAGATGGAACAAGAATTCTAACCATTTGAGAATGTACCAAGGATTTTACCTAAGGATGAAGATCCAAGCTTGGTGAAGCAAAATAAGAGAATGTATGAGTAACTTTTGGGAACTCTAGAGAATTTCCGAGAGGAGGATAAGCATTTGTCTACAACAAAATCCTTTACGAGGAGATATAATTCTTTAAAAAAGAAATGAAAAAAGGGTCGAGAAGGAAAGTGAAATATTATGCCAAAACATGAACAAATTGTTAAAAAGAGGTGGCGAGATCAGTCTCTCCAAGCATAGGTTGTTGAAAATGCAAAAGAAAGAAGTTGGAACTGCTTTTTCTGCAGCGAAGTGAGCACCATAAGAAGTTATGCAATTGCTTAAGGAGAAAATCCAAGCCTCCAATATTCAATGTCCTTGCATACACTTCGGGTAATTGTTTGTTGAAGAGAAACAAAAAGAGTTTTTGCAATGGAAAGCCAAGAATAACGAAGATTTAACAAAATACCAAAAACAAGTTAGTGATCAACTACTCTCCAACATTGAGGTGGAACTTCAAAGATGCCATAAAACTGGGAATACTAGGGATGGGAACACAATGAAAAATCTACAGGAAAGTATGGACAATGATCTTGAGTCACACAAATTGAGTCATTATATGAAAACACATCTTCGTAGAGTAGTCGATGAAGCAGAGGATAATGCAGAAGACATTGGTGATGAAGATAACATGAATTATGTTCTTTAGGAAGAAGAAACTGTGACAAGAATGGATGATTATGTAGGAATCGGCAAGGGTATCGTTAGCTATGTCACTGGAGAGGATTGAATTTTCACGTGTCATGGTTACAAGTATTTTAGGGATAAAAGAGATAAATACATAACTTCTTTCAATCTGTTAGTCTTACATAGGTAGTAAGCACCATCAATTCAAAGTTGATTCCACTATTGTGTTGTGAGTTTCTAGCATTTGATACATTGAATCCCATTAAAATGTAACACATCGGCTCCAAGTAGAAATTACAGGTCAGCTTAACAAAATAAAAAAAATAAACACATTTGACTTAATATATAAACGTTTGGATTTTTCATGATTAAAAACACGGACAACACAGGACTTCTAAGGTAACCAAAATAGTTCTGAGGAGAAATTTAAAGGACCTGGAATTGGAGGAAAGTGAGTTTTCTTGAACAACGAAGTTTTATAGTACAACATATTCCTTGTCATGGAAGGACAATTACAATTTGAAATGATGTTGCAGAGGTCAAACATATGAGCATGGTCAACAATAGTGAAGGGAGAGAAAATAATGTTGAAGAAACATCAAGTTGACGAGGTTTTGGTTACTGGTTATGTTGGCATTAGTTAGTTTTTGTTATTCTAGTTTTCAATTTACATTGTATGAGCTTCCAATGGTATTCCCAACTTGCAGAAGTATGAGTAGAGTGACAAAATTCAAAGATTGAAGTCTGAAGGATTTTGATATTATAAGCTAGTTTTTCATTTGGTTAGGTTGTTACATTGTTCTCAATATTTGGTTGTAGATAATTTAATAATGGTTATAGTTTCCATATAACCATAAGTCCAATTTTATTTTGACAAAGTGTTTTGCAAATAGAATCATGGTGGAAGTCCAACAATTGGAAGAATTTAGCAGATGTATGGATATATATAGTGATGACATGTGACTTGTGTCTATTTGTTCTAGATACAAAACGTTGGAGATCAGCCATATATGGAACTAGTGGTCATGCTAGAAAATATAAGGTAAGGATCATTGAAGATAAGGCAAGTGTGGGATAGTGGTTGTGATCAGGCTTGAAGTAGTAAATCGAAGGATTACATGGTTAATTTCGATTCACTAAAAACTTAAGAAGTTGCTAATGACAGATACAAGAATATATTTGATGATGAGTTGGTGCTCAACTATGGGCTTAGTGTCTCCAATGGGTTGGTGCCCAAGAATTCACTTAGTTGGTGCCCCACTAAGGGATTGATGTATCTTGTGGGTTGGTGCCCATGAATTCTTTGAGTTGGTGCTCAATTCAGGATTGGTGTCTCTCGTAGGTTGTTGTCTTTGAAAGTTTCAATTGGAGCTAACAAACTTGATTCTACTATTTATATATTAAGAAAAGTTCAAAGTAATTTCTCCTAGTTAAATATTTTATTTTCATGTGTTTACATGTTTTAAACCTTGAATGGTTAATGTTGTTTGTTGATGGTTAAAAATTGCTTAATTGATGAAATATTGAGGTTCCTTCAGTCACACCCTGATAGTTGGAAGGAAAATTCTAGGAGAGAATATGGAAAATTCTAGAAATCAGTCCTCTAAGTGTTCAAAGGAAGTCCCCTCCAATGAAGAAAGTGTGTTTTTCTTAGTTCCTTCCCTTGATGGAACAAAATATGATTTTTGGAAAGTCAAAATGAGGAATATTTTGATGAGTCTTGGTTAAGAGGTATGGGAACCAGTTGTTACTAGGTACAAAACCATAAAGGATTCAAAATAATACAATACAAAATCAAAGAAAGTGATCTTGGGTAGTCTATTAGATTCTGTAAAAGTCAAGCTGGGTTAATGTTATTAAGCCAAAGTATTTAGGGAAAACTACAAAAGGTTTATGCAAAATTTGTCCTTGTGTATGTTGAGCCAAAACCAAAGTATGTGGAACAAGAACACAAAAATTATCAAGAATCAAAGGAGATACATGAAGGAAAAATTGAAAACACCAAAACCATGGAAGATATTGAAGATGACGAAGAATTTGAACTAGAGGTTGAAGTAGACGTTAAAGTGGAATTTGTGACTACTCTAAAAGAAATAAATATATTGGAAAAATAAAATAAAGAACTAAAGGACCATACGCAAGATGCTAAAGAGAAGAATCATGCCCTTGATGGTAAAATGGAAGAAGTTGTCCTCCTAAGACTCCAAGTAGAGGAAGTAGAAAAGAGAGAATAAATTCTTGCAAGCCAACTTAAGGAAATATCTAAGGATTTTAACAAGTTTGAAGTAGAAATTGGTCAACAAGAAAGGATACATGAAGAAAAAGTCATCTCCCTGAAAAATTCTAATCTAGAATAAGAAAAGAGAACAAAAGAATTAATGAAGATCCAGCTGATGAAGAAAAAAGAAGATGGTGAGAAGCTTGAAGAAGAGATTGTCTAATTGAGAGATGAAGTTGAGAAGATATGAAAGCATCTGAAGAGTTCTCAAGCATTGGATGGTATTTTCAGCTGTCACAAATCACAATTTGACAACAGGGGATTTCATTATACATGTGAATTTCCATGTAAGAAGGACATAATCTCCAAATCCTGAAAGGTCAAAATTGAAGAAAATGTTGAAAGCATAGTCATTATTCTTTAAAGGTTGAATCACAATGAAAGAAAGAAGAATGTTGTAAGCGCTACTTCTTCAAGAAGTTATGTTGATGTCCTCATGGAATATTCTCTCTATGCAAATAACAGTGAGAATCAACCAAGGATTGAGCCTCCTCCAAGGCAAAGTAATTTTAGGAAATCATCAAGGGAAGTCTTCTCATCCAATTATCAAGATATATTCTTTGGATATTTTTTTTCATGTACTAATTTCAAGCACAAGGAAACATATTGTAGCGCCTATACCAAGAGTGATTATAGAAAAATAAATCCTTATCAACCTTCAAGAAATCACCTTGAAAGCTATAAAACCAAAGGACCTATTGGATACAACATAATTGCTAATTCATTTTCTCCATTGTTCATGTACAATGTGGAATGCTATAAATTTCATAATCTTGGACAAATAGCACATAATTGTAGAAGAAACATGATATGGTCTCTTTAGCAAGTCAAAAAACAAAATATTCCTACTAGGAATAAAGAAAATTCCACCAAAGTTTGGAGAAGAAAACAAGAAGATCCAAAAATATAAGAACATGACTTGGCCTTTCATGTTCAACGCACAAATTTTTAGAGCATATTCAAAGTTGAGTGCTCCAAGTAAAATATGACTAGGTTGTGCAAAGTTGCAAGAAATACAGAATTAAAAATAATAATAATAATAATAAATAAATCCTTGTGAATATCACTAAAGTCTTGATTAAAGCCACCTTTATCTCTATTTGCAGCAAATAAATGGTCAATGTACAAATCAGTCTTATGGAAAAGTCTAAGACAGGTGATCATTGCATTATGCTTTCGTCTAGATCTCCAAAATAGAGTGGCCATCTTGTACAACATCATCTACGACTTATTTGGACATTGTCAAGAAGTATTGTAGAGATGCATCCAAAGGGAGAGATAGTATCAGGGGGAGCACTTCATTTTCCATTTATGTCAAGCAAGGAGGGAATATTGAAAAGGAGAAATGAATGGAGTATTAACATTAATGACAAAGGGGAGATTGCTGATATTTTTTCATTGATGTCAAAGAAATGGGAGATTACAAAGAGGCTACAAGATCCAAGAGGAATGCAAAAAGGGTGATTTCACAAGGAATATTGTTCATGCTATGGGACCTATTGGATGTCATGCATTTGGGAGAAGGCATGGTATCATTAGGATTGCATATAGGCTCAAATTTGAAGAACAATATCCATCTAAGAAGTGACTTTGTTCAATTGTGTTTAGGGTCGAGGATGGTGAAATTGTTGAAGATGTAAAGGAGAAAGATAATATTAAGGAAAATGAGGAATAAGCAGACGAGAAAATTAATCCAATTCAAGAAAACAAGAGATAATATACAACGCAATCAAAGTGGCCCAAGGAGAGACATAGGAAACTAGATGGAACAAGAAGTCCAATCAGTTGAGAATGTACCAAGGATTTTACATAAGGATGAAGATCCAAGCCTAGTGAAGTGAAATAAGAGAATGTGTGGACAACTTTTGGGAACTCTAGAGAAATTCCAAGAGGTGGATAAGAATTTCTATACAAAAAAAGCCTTTATGAGTGGCTCTGATTCTTTAAAAAGAGCTTAGCAAAGGTACTTGAAGGACAGTGAAATATTATGCTATAATGTGAACAAATTGTTGAAAAGAGGTGACGAGTTTTGTCTTTCCGAGCACTGGTTTTTGAAAAACTAGAAGAAAATAATTTCGAATTGTTTTTCTTGCTATGAATTGAGCACCATAAGAAGCTATGCAATTTCTTAAGGATAAAAGATGAGCCTCTAGTATTATATGTCCTTGCAAAACCTTCAAATCATTATTGCTTGAAGAGCAATGGAAGGAGTTTTTGCAATGGAAAGTGAAAAATAGGAAAGAGTTAACGTAATACCAAAAACAAGTTAGTGATCAATTACTCTCCAATGTTGAGGTGGAATTTCTAAGATGGAAGACAGCTGAGAATACCAGGAATGGGAACATGCCAACAAATATATAGGAAAGCATGGATAATGATCTTGATTAATCCAAATTGAGTCATGGTTTGAAAACATGTCTTCATAGAGGAGGTGATGAAGCATAAGATGATATGGAATATGTTGGGGGTGAAGACATAATGAGCAATGTGCTTGAGGAAGAAGAAAATGCGACAAGAAGGGATGATGATGCAGGAACAAGCAAGGGTATTGGTAGAGACATGGTTTAGGGGATTGAATGTTCATGTGTCATTGTTACAAGAAGCTTAGAGGAAGATGAAAATGCGACAATAAGGGATGATGATGCAGGACCAAGCAAGGGTATTGATAGAGATGATGGTTTAGGGGATTGGATGTTCATGTGTCATGGTTACAAGAAGTTTAGAGGAAGAAGAAAATGTGACAAGAAGGGATGATGATACATGAACAAGCAAGGGTATTGGTAGAGACAATGGTTTAGGGGATTGAATGTTCATGAGTCATGGTTACAAGAAGTTTAGAGGAAGAAGAAAATTCGACAAGAAGGGATGATGATGCAAGAACAAGCAAGGGTATTGGTATAGACGATGGTTTAGGGGATTGGATGTTCATGTATCGTAGTTACAAGAAGTTTAGAGGAAGAAGAAAATGCGACAAGAAGGGATGATGATGCGAGAACAAGCAAGGGTATTGGTAGAGATGATGGTTTAGGCTATTGAATGTTCATGCGTCGTGGTTACAAGAAGTTTAGAGGAAGAAGAAAATGCAACAAGACGGGATGATGATGCAAGAAGAAGCAAGGCTATTGGTAGAGATAATGATTTAGGGGATTGAATGTTCATGCATCATGGTTACAAGAATTTTAGAGGAAGAAGAAAATGTGACAAGAAGGGATGATGATGCTGGAACAAGGAAGGTTATTGGTAGAGACAATGGTTTAGGAGATTAAATGTTCATGCATCGTGGTTATAAGAAGTTTATAGGAAGAAGAAAATGCAACAAGAAGGGATGATGATGCAAGAACAAACAAGGTTATTGGTAGAGACGATAGTTTAGGGGCTTGAATGTTCATGCGTCGTGGTTACAAGAAGTTTAGAGATAACAAAGATAAATACATAACTTCTTTCAATCTGTCAACCTTACATAGGAAGTAACCACCATCATTTCAAAGTTGATTCCACTATTGTGTTGTGAGTTTCTAGTGTTTGATACATCAAATCCCATTAAAATGTAACACATCAACTCCAAGTAGAAACTACAGGTCAGCTTTAAAAAAATAGACATGTATGACTTATATATATATCTAAACATCTGGATTTTTCATGTCATTAAGAACTTAAACAACACAATAATTGAGGTAACCGCAAGAGCTTTGACATGAAATTAAAAGAACCTGGCCTTGGAGGAATTTGAGTTGTCTTGAACAACGAAGTTTTCCAAAATGACACATTGTTTTCCATGGATGACAATTACAGTTGAAGTGATGTTGTGGAGGTCATATTAGAGCATGGTCAGCAATAGTTAAGGGAAAGAAAATCTTGGCATCAAACTTGTTTTGTTATTTTGGCTTTCATTTTACATTGTATGAGTTTCTAGTGGTATCCTTGACTTGCGAAAGGATAAGTACAATGACAAAAGTCACAGATTGAAGTTTGAATGTTTTTGATGTCGTAAACTAGTTTGTGATTTTGGTTAGGTTGTTATATCATTCTCGGTGATTACAAAAATTTTAAAAATGGTTATAGCTACCATACAATCATAAGTCCAAGTTTATTTTGAAAAAATGCTATTCTGAAAATAGAATCTTGGTCGAAGTCCAAAAATTAGCATAGTTTATTAGATGTGTGGATATACATAATGATGACCTATGACTTGTGTCTATTTGTTATGGCTACATAAATTTGAAGATCAACCATATATTGAACCACGGGTCATGCTGCAAAATTTGAGATAATGAAAGTTGAAAATAAGGCAAGTGTGGGATAGTGGTTGTGACGGTGCTTAAAGTAGAAAAGTTGAGGATTGCATGGTTAATGATGATTCACTAAAGATTTAAGAAGTTGTTAACGATAAATCCAAGAAAAAAATTATCTTGATTTGGCTTTCAGCTAGGGGATCATGTCTCATGTGGATTGGTGCCCACAAATTCATTGAGTTGGTGCTCAGTGAGTGGATTGGTCTTTTCTTTTGGTTCGTTCCCATGAATTCACTGAGTTGGTGCTCAAATGGAGATTGGTGTCTCCCATAGGTTGGTGCTTACAAAAGTTTTAGTTGAAGCTGGTAAACTTGATTGTATTATTTATATATTAAGAAAAGTTGAAGGTAATTTTCTCCTAGTTATAAATCTTTTATGTTCATGTGTTTACATGTGTTAAATATTGGATGGTTAATGTTTTGAATTGTTGAGGGTTAAAAAATGGTTAATTTGATGAAATGCCAATTCACCTCCTCCTCTCAATATTTATGATGTTATTAATTTTCTAATTCATATTACATTATAATCACTAAATTTTCATCAATCTATTATATCAATCCAAAAATAAATCACATAAAAATTAAAGTTAAACATAATAATAGAATCTGAAACTACCCTAAAAAAAGATTATTAATATCTTAAAATAAACTAATGTTACAAAATTCATCTCTTATTTTATTATAAACCCAAATTCGAGTATACATTCTTAAAAATCATTGCATAGACATTCTAAAAATGCCATTTTATACATAGTTCAGAGTAACTTAATACTTATAATAAATTTGCATTATAAAAAATGAAAACATTTATATTCATCTTTTTTATATAATATATATATATATGGAATTCCCCTTGTCCATTTATATGAAAATTCACCATATTTATATAAATTAAATCATACTTTATTCAAAACTTTTTTATTTGTATTGTCTAAAGTAGTGGGGACATGCAAATTCCTCAATGTGGGGGAATATTGGGTTCTAAGAGTGCACTCTTTTTGTCATCCTTTTGCCACTTATTTTCCTATCATATTTCTAAAAGCCTACCATGTGTACTATCGTACGCTCCAATGTTATCATTTTGATACAAAATCATGCCATGAGCTACAAGGATTAAACATCAAAAACATCCAAGGTAAAGTGTCCATCTTTTTATATTTTCATGAATTCTTTTGTAAAAACAATTTCAATGTTACAGAGCCTGTGATATTCCCACTTAGCAATATTGCTAAGGGGAAATATCAATTTTGACAATTTTGTCATATTTTGCACTTTCACTTAGGATAAGTGGGTTTCGGGACCCCACTTGAGTTTTGGAGCTAAGGAAAGGGCCCAACATAGGAGAAAAAGGGAAAGATCAAATGGATAGTGGATGGTAGGGACCACTCCAAGGTGGAAATATGCTCCCTTCTTAGAAATGTGAATTTATTGGAGGGAAAAGATGGAGGGTTTGATGGTTGGGCCCCACACAGGAAAATTGGAAGCATAATGACAAAAGAGGAGGAGGCACTCATTTTGGGCATCTTTGATCATTTGAGCATTCACTTTGACTAGCACGCTTGGGATGGAGGCCAAGTCTGCATGTCTTGTTGAACACAAGAGATCTTTAGGGGAGAATCCCACCCTTTCTTCAGTGGACCTCGAGTGTTAGCCCTAGGAGGGAGTTTCCATCATTTTTATATCAATCCAAGAGCATCACAGTGAGTTTGTGGAGTGATTTCAATAGAGACTGTGTAGGGCCTACATGGATCTATTTTGTGCCACACATGGGACACAAAGAGGAAGAGGAATTTGGATCTAAGATTTGTGGAGGAGTTATGAGAGGAGAATTTCTAAATATCCCAACCATTTTAGGAGAATTTAGAAACATTGGGTCGAAATACCCAACAACTGGAGGAGCTAGGGGAAATTGGGCGAAATTTTGAGGTCAATATTTGGCCTATTCCTTCATGGGTTTTTGTGGGTTATTGGAGGAGATCCTAGGGTTAATTTCCTGGAATTTTATGAGCATGGGAGGAGGTCCTAGTAGCTATTGTTTGCAACCAGCAGTGTAGGTTTCAAAGGGGCATCACAAAACTTTGTTGGGGACAACTACACTTGTGTCTGATCAGTTGATTTTATCACCCGAGCATTGTTAGCTTGCCTTGGGAAATCTTGTGCATGCATTCCGATCTTATCTTGTACCCAACATTTATATTAATAAAATGTCTCAGCTCAGGGTAGTTTATGATATTTTATGGGTGTTTAATGTGGTGTGAATTTGTTTATGTGTTTTTGCTACTTTTTCTTTGTTTATCATTGTAAATTTCTTTTAGGCATATTACACTGGTATCAAAGCTCAAAGTCTTGGCTCAACCTATGGGAGCAGTATCAGTCTATGACACCAAATGATCACCATAATGTGACTTACTAGAGGCATAGGTATAGGAGAAGAGAAAGGCAGTTGCAAATTATCCATATCTAGTGAATTTTGAAATGGAGGTTGAAATACCAAACATGGGGGATAATAAGGGGGACATAGGAGTAAAGAGGAGGAGTTTTCCCAACACCTTATAAAGGTCATTCAAAATTTTTCTAAGGGTATTGAGGAATTGAGGCAACGAACTTCTAGCAACAACAAGGGTAAAGGAATTCAATGGGAATTCCAAATTGATGAAGGATCTAACACTTTGAAGCACCACACAACTCATGGCCCCAATGCACCACTCGTTCCTAGTACACCATCTAGATCCACTATCCCCATGTTTTGAGAATCCGGCACTGGAGGTGTGTAAGGACAAGAGGAGATGCCCATGGGAGACTATTTTGTAGAGTATCTATCCTATGTGCCTTACTTTAGCGACGCTATTAACTTTAGGGACTTTTTCCAATTGAAGGTTAACAATAGGAGTAAGGGATAGGATGGAGGAGGCTACACACATGGCACTGACTTGTAGCATACCATGGGGAGATTATTCCTCTCGAATTTTGATGACTCATCCAAGAGCTCAGTAAGAGAATGGGTTGAGAAGCTAGATGTCTACTTCCATCTCAATCAAATGACAGATGGGGAGGTAATTAAAATTGCCACATTGCATTTAGAAGGGGAATCCCATGGTTCCTAATTCCATAGGCTAACCATGATGGGGCATGCAGGAATTATAACTTATAAGGATTTCACTAGGCGAGTGTTGGATCATTTTGAGAGGAGAGACACGAAGGAGCACTTTTGGGAGTTGTCAAGGATCAAGCAGACAGGGAATGTTGAGGCCTACATCTCTGAGTTTATCAGATTGTCAATGATGGTTCCTGATCAATTAGAGGCCATGAGGCTTTTCATGTTCATAGAGGGGCTAACAGATCAATTAAGGGGATTGGTGAAGTCCAACATGCCCACCACCTTGCAGGACATAGTTGGGAGAGCACAAGACTTGTAGGATGCTCTATCCATGACTCGAGAATTGGTATGACCTAGACAATGGTTCCAACACATGGGGGGAGACACTAGGGCTCCACCACTGAGAACCAACCAGGGTCATGGATAGTTGGATGAGGAGATCTAGAGAGGCCTCTTGAGGAGGAAGCTATTCTTTACTTGTGAGGAACTGTGGGCACCAAGGCATAGATGCACAGCAGGCAAGCCCCACTACATTGAGGTCTACTTTGATAGTGACCAAGAGGATGATGTAGAGTTGGAGGTAGATTAATATGACAATGTGGCACATGTGGAGGGGGGGGACCACCACCACGACCACCACTACTAGGGGGGAGCCCCTTTTGCACCAGTTGGAGGGGTCCTTTCGTCCTTATGTGGGTTACCCAAGTTTTTGACATTGGGATTAGAGACACATTGTAGGGACAACATGTATCAGTTTTGGTGGATAGTGGGGCCACCCACAACTTCATTGATGCATAGATGGTGCAAAGGAGAGGGATCGTGACCGAGGAATTTGAGGGGTTCTTAGTCCTTGTGCTAGGGAACAGGATACATGATATGTTTCCACTCAGACAATGACCATGGGGAACTATTCAGTGATAGATCATTTCTTCATGGTGGATGTGCTAGACACCAATGTGGTGATGGGTGTCCAATGGCTTTATTATCTTGGTTGAGACACTACTGATTGGACAAAGTTGGAGATGGATTTTACAAGGTTAGATGGATTTTTTTTTGTTCTTAGTGGAATCCACCCTTACCCTCCATGAGCAATCTCAGCACACTAGATGAAGGCTGGCCTAAGGCATGGTGACATTGAGTGGACACTGGAAATGAGGATTTCTGAGGTTGGGGGTCACCCCAAGCCACCACACCTTGACATACAAACCATTCTGGATAGGTACCCAGTAATGTTTGGGGACATACCACCAGGGCATCCACCTAACGGGGGGTTTCAATACATGATTGAGCAGGAGCTATTGTAAGATTGGTCTTGGGTGGCCTAATGTAATTGATGATGATGTCTCATGTTACTTTGTACATTATATCTCAGCTAAACATTTGATGAGTATATAATAAAAAAATAATCTAGTTGGGCTTCCCCCTTGTGGGGTTTTCTACTAGTTTCTTACCTAAATCTTGGTGTCTCTATTGTGCATGCTTTTCTTCTACTATTCCCTTAGTATTTTGCTACATTGTTAATGCTATTATGCTCTCTACATAACTTCTAATGATGAAATAATGTTATGGGATGAATGTTATATACAAATATTGAAAAGTTTTTAAAATGCAATTATCTACAACATAGAACAATCTAGCCCTAAAAAACAAAAAAAACAAATATGTTCATATTCAAGTTCGAAAGATGTACTTTGATATATACTAGAACATGAAAGACCAACTACTTTGATTGAGATGATGTAAATAACTATTTAAGAAGAGAGTTTGTATGTCCTCTTCTTCCATGCCATTCATATATTCTATTATCGAATGATCAATCTCTTGGATTCATAAAGGATCTGATGATAGGTATGTTATGCAACCAACTCACAAAACAAAAGAAAATATAGATCAACGACTTAAAAATTATCCTCTTCGAGGGGGGAACCTCCTTTACATTATAAAAATGAAAAATTATTGGATCATACAAATGATAAAACCTCCTTTGTATATAGAGGAGTCTGAGGGGTCACAATATAATTAGAGCCTACATAACAATAATAATGTAAGGGCACAACAATAACAATAATGGGTTTCTATGGGCCACAAAAATAACAATAGGAGGCTAAAATAAAAATAAAAATAATGGGGGTACACTAGTATTATAGGGAAATAACATGCCCCTCTTCTTCAAAAAAGTGTTGTCCTGAATGCTTGAGTAGTTCCAAATGTTTATGTATAAAATTCTCACCCTCCCATATGGAACCTTTAATCGGCAAGTTCTTCCACGTAATGCAATACTATGAAATTAATTGATTCTATAGCTATTGGGTTCTTATTTCTGTGGCTTCTCCATGCTCAAATATTATTTTTCCTTCTTTGTTAAGTTCTAGAAACATTGTTTGAACTAGGAGCTTGTCACCGATAACATTCTTTAAGCATGACACATGGAAAACTGGGTGTACTTGGGAAGATGCAAGAAACTCCAATTTGTATGCCATAGTACTGATCTTTTGTAACACCTTGTAAGGACCATAATACTTGGGTGATAATTTATTATCATTCTTAGATTGCTTAAGGGACATTTGTTTGTATGGTTGTAGCCATAAAAATACCAAATTTCCTACATCGAAACTTCTTTCACCGCGACATTGATCTTCCTATTTTTTCATTCAATTCTATGCTAGAGTGAGGTTATACTTTAAGAGTTGGAGAACTTGTTGTTTATGCTCAATGTGGTATTCCACTACTTGAACCTTATAATTTTCTCTTAAATATGATGTGATGGGTGGTGGATGATATCCATAAAGTTCCATAAATGGGGTCATTTGCTTTGTAGTATGGAAGGAAGTGTTATACTACCATTCAGCTAGAATTAACCACTTGACCCATTGTGTTTGTTTATGAGATACAAATAAAAAATATACCCTTCCAAATATTATTTCACTATATCAATTTTCCCATTGTATTGAGGATGATAAGATGAACTATGAGCTAATTGAGTACCAAGACAAGAAAGTAACTATGTCCAAAAATTTCCAGTGAAAATGGGATCTCTATCACTTACAATAATATTTGAGTTTCCATGTAGATTTTTAATTGTTTCCATAAATGCAGTAGCAATTGCACTCGCTTTAAAAGGATGAGATAATGCACAAAAGTGTGCATAATTGGTAATTCTATCAATTATCACCATGATGACACTCTTTCCTTAGAACTTGGGTAAACCTATGATAAAATCCATTGAGACCTCCTCCCAACGCCCACTTGGAATGGCTAAAGGTTGTAACAGACCCAGTGTCTTAATTGTGTCAACTTTATTTTGTACGCAAACCAAACATTCTTCCACAAACTTCTAAATATCAGATTTAAGTCCATGCCAAAAAAATTCCTTCTTGACCATATGTTAAGTTTTTAAAAATCCCAAGCTCCCTCTTGGGGTGGGGGGGTGTGCAATTCCAAAAGAATATTTTGTTTGAGTTGAGAATTCTTACAAATATATATGCGATCTTTGTACCATAATGAATCATTTTCCATCTAAATGTATCAGATGTACTAAGATCTTGTTGCAACTTTCGAATGTTTCCCCACCTCTTTGTCATTATTCCATTCATCCCTTGCTCTGGTTATCCAATCAGGTTGGAAAATAGAAATGACATAAAGCAATGCTTTCTCATCTTCATCCTTTCTTGAGAGTACATCTGCAACAACATTTTACTTCCCTTTTTTGTAGATGATTTCAAAATCATAACCCAACATATTTGTGACCCATTTTTGTTTCTCTTCTGAAGATAATCTTTGTTCCAAAAAGTATTTAAGGCTATCATGGTTTTTTTTACCTTGAAGTGTCCTCCCATTAGGTAAGGTCGCCATTGCTTTAGTGCATGTAATATTTCCAACATTTCCTTCTCATAAATAGGTATGTGTAAATACTTTCCTTTGATTGGATGATTTTCAAAATAAATGGGTCTTCCTTCTTTCATTAAAACAACACCAATTCCATTTCTTGAGGCATCACATTCCACAATAAACGTTTTCATGAAGTTTGGCATAGTTGTGACTAGTGTTTGGCACACAACCTCTTTAAGATGTTCAAAGGCCTTAGTTGCTTCTAGAGTCCAAGAAAATTCATCTTTCTTCAATAATGTTGTTAGAGGTGCTTCTATTCTCCCATAATTCTTAACAGACTTGTGATAATACCCTGTCAACCTGAGAAATCCTTGAAGATGCTTTATGGTTGTGGGGATTTTCCATTCCTTAATGGATTTAATTTTGTTAGGGTCAAACTTAACACCCTCGTGAGATACAATATGACCCAAATATTCTACCTCCTATACTCAAAAGAAACATTTGGAGTTTTTTGCTTATAATTGTTTCTCCTCCAATATTTTGAGCACCTTGTCAACGTTCTGAACATGATCCTTCCAAGACTTGATGTAGATTAGTATATTATCAAAAAATACTAACACAAATTTTCTAAGGGTTTGAAAATGGAATTCATTAAACCTTGAGATGTGGAAGGTGCATTAGTAAGGCCAAAAGGAATGACCAAAAATTCATAATGACCCTCATGAGTTTTGAATGTTGTTTTTAGAATGTCTTCTATCTTCATTCTAATTTGTTGATATCCTAAATGAATATCCAAATTAATGAAGTAAATTTCTCCATCTAATTCATCCAACAATTCATCAATGACCGGAATGGGAAATTTATCTTTAATAGTGAGCTCGTAGAGCTCTCTATAATCCAGACACATATGACGTGATCCAATACTAGTGGAGTAGAGAAAGAACTTTGACTAGGTTGAATTATACTGACCTCTAACATTTCTACAACCATATGTTCAATTTCACACTTTTGGTCACAGGGATATCTGTAAGGTATGATGTTTAGAGGAACACTTCTTGGAATCAAATGAATATCATGATCATGATTACAAACAGGCGAGAGGCCTTTGGGAGTCTCAAATACTTTGGAATTATTGTCCACAACTTTTTGGATATCTGGAGAAATAGATAATTTTGATGTTTGAACCTCTAGTGAGCATAATTGTGCAATTACGCCTCATTGTTATTTCTTCAAAAGAATTATCATGCCATTAGACATGATTATATTTCCTAGTTTCCCTATGATACCCCTTAATTCAACTTCTTTTTCGTTCCCTAAAAAATTTCAAGAAATGTTCTTGAAATTTAAAATATATCGTCCCCAAATATTTTTACCATTGGACTCCTAGTATAACATCAAAACCACCCATTGGAATGGAAATCATTGGACTACTCAGAACATGTTCCCCCATGGTTAGCTTGATATTATGACACTTTCTAGAGAAATTTATAGTTCCTCCATTTGTAACCATCACTTGACACTCTAGTGTGGGATTTAGGAAATAATTCAACTCCTTGACTATCTTACAATGAATAAAATTATGGGTATTACCCGAATCAATCACCACTATTACCTTTTTCTTCTTGATATATCCTTCTATCTTGAGAGTTTGAGGACTGCTAATTCCTACCAATGCATTACAAGATATGGTCAGATTCATTTATTCTTTCTCTGGGGTTGGTTCCTAGTGTATATCCTATTCTTTTGATGTTTCTTGTTCCTTTCTTCCTCATATTCACAATCTATGTAAAATAATTTATTCTCAGCACACTCATGACCTTTAGTATATTTTCTATCACAATTTGAACAAATCCCTTTTTCTCTTTTTTCTTCAATTATTATGGTGTCAACCTTGTATGTTGTGGAAGGCTAGGAGAAGCATCACTTCCATCTTTATAGTTGTGAGTGGTATACTCCTTGTTGACATAATTTTGCTTTCAACTTTTCTTGCTAACCTGAATGAATTCTCCAATGAAACAGGTTCCCAAAGGTGAACCTCATGTTGGATGTTATCCTTGAAAGTAACTATCAAGGCATCAATTATATGCTCCTCCAGAATATTAGTCACCCTGATATTCAATTTTTGGAAGTCCTAAATGTGCTCTTCCATTGAACCCATTTGTTTGAGATTTATCAATTGGATAAAGAAGGTGTTTCTCTTTGTATCATCATAATGTGCTCTCATTTCCTCTATAAAAATTGGCCAAGTGACAAGTGATTTATGAGAACAAATCCATCGATACAATACAAACTCATTGGGTTTAAATATAAATATTCAATGCGTACCTTTTATGTATGTTTGCACATCATGGAGATCAAAATATTGGTGCATATGTAATATCCATGTTACCATATCCTTGCCATCAAACTTCCTTATATTGATATTTGGAATGTGGTGGGTCTTAAACCCAACATTGTAGTCTCTAAAATCACAATTCATATTCCTTATATCCTCATTATGATTTTCATGGAATACCGTGTCAAAGCTAGGAATGCTTTCTTGCAACAAATTTGTCATACCTTACTTCAAACCTTCCATGTCTTCTTTTAAACCATTCATGTTGCCTTTTATTTCTATTTTTAAACCATCCATATCACACTTTATTTCTTATTTTAAACCATCCATGTCCCCTTTTAGTTCATCTTGGTCCTGTAATTTGGATATATCATGTTGCAATTATTCCTCTTCATTCACCATAGTAGATATTTCTAAGGAACTAATGGGTGTAGAATTCTTTTGTTTGGGAGGAAATTTAGAACCAAATATTGATATCTCTGCTTCAATATTCCCTTGGAATCACTTCAAACTGATTTTTCAAATAAAAGTTATGCAATTTCTAAGAAATACACACCTTTTTCTTTCTTTTAAGAGCTCGATCTTGAAACAATTGTAACTTTGTAAATTTAGCTCTCTAAGCTCTGAAATTTCATCCTTTTGTATAACTATGAGTCATATTTCCAACCCCACAAGTCAAACCAGAATTATATTCTCTCAAGAAATAGTTATGCCCAATCTCCCACGATGCCCTAATTATAACTAGTTCAGTAGAGCGAATGGTACGTAATTACACATGTCACATTTTCGACCTTCAAACCTGAAAATGATACATGAAAAAATAAATTTTGTGCACTTTCAGTTACTTTTTATGAAATTCAAATCCAATGCTCAAAGATAAATTTATGACATTTTTCCCTAGTTCACCTATTTGAGATTGAATTATGGAGCATGAAAAACCCCTAACTTCTTTAGACCATATCTCATAAACTATAACAAATCAATATTTGAAATTTTGCCACAAAGTTCACCAAGCTTTTAGCTCCATGTGGTCAAAATTTCAGCTTTTGAAGCCTCATAAATAAAAATTATTGTGAAAATTCCAAAATGACCTATTTGAAGCAACGAAACCCTAGAATCCAAAGCTCTGATACCAAATGTTATTCAACTAGCTCACAAAAAAGAAGAAAATATAGATAAACGACTTAAAAATTATTCTATTGAAGGGGGAAACCTCATTTAAATTTACATAGATGAAAAATTCTTGGACGATACAAATGATAATACCTCCTTTGTATATATAAGAGTTTAACAGGTCACAATATAATCAAAGCCTACATAACAATAATAATGTAAGGTCACAACAATAACAATAGTGGGCCCTATGGGGCTGAACAATAAAAATATGTGGGATACATGGGAACAACAATAATAATAGGGGGCTATAGTAACAATAGAATTAAGGGGGATACACTAGCATTTAGGGACCTAATAATGTATGTCAAGGACTCCTTGATCTCAGGTTATAATGTTTTCTCTCCATTACATGTGGTCTGATTCTTCGGTATCCTCTAGATATTCCTCTAAACCTTGTTCATGAATTTTATGCCCTTGAATTTCTTATTAGAGTGTTTTTCTCTTGATGGTGTTTAGGATTTGTTCCTCCGGATATGTAGAGATTTTTCCAGTTTTTGTTAGGATTTGAGATAGTTATTGGAGTAACATTCTTCTTTGCTCAATGAATTCTTCAACATGCTTGAATTGTTGGTTGATAATCCTTGTCTATAACATGGATTAGTACAAGGGGGTTCTTACAATACCCGAAATTGATTGAAAATCATGCATCCTATTTATCAGCCTTTACTTATGCAACTAATTGTATGCTAAATTATAACCAAATCCTATGTACACTTTCCCAACAATGATGCCAAAAATTTCAATCAATTCAATTGCATTAGAATTCTTCTACATTTAATTCATCAATTTAGGTTGGAAAGATTTTGATGTGTAAGGGATAATATAAAATAGATATTGGTTTCTAACATTCTAATCTATGCAAAAATTGACAAAAAGAAATGTAAGTGTCATGGATTACACAAGGTTCTACATAGGAATATTACATAGGACTTTATCCTTGTGATTTAACTGAGACAACTATGAAATTGATCATTAGCTTATAATGGTTTAGTTGAGACAAGTGCCATAGGTTACATAATTTTTCTCATAGATAGATTACATAGGGTTATACCCTTGTGATTCAACCAAACAAGATTCTTAGAAATGCAAATTATTAAATTTGAAAACAAACACAATAATTGTAAAAAACAATGTGATCACTTTAAACATAAACTAATGTAACCAAAGACTAACATAATAAACTATAGTTAAATCCATTCTATTTTGAAACGAAACTAAATTCAATCTACAATAAAAAGAAATGTAACCATTCAAATAAATGAAGTGTGTGTCCTTGTCATAGGGGGGCCTTCCTAGCTGGGTGGCACATTTCTAAAGTAAACTCATAGATTTGAAATGTTATAACTATAGTTTTGAAAGAGATCATGAACAACACATCATACACATGAATAAAATATCAACATAGCTTATATTAATTGTAGAGAATTCCCATATATCAGACTTAGATCTCCATTATAGTCTTGCTTTGGCATTTATACAATATGAAACACAACTTCTTAGGCTCAAATCTCTCCTAGAGATTGATGACTCAATAAAATATATTGATTTGTGCTTAGAATGAGCGATCTCTTCCTTGATTTGATGGGTAGTTTGAATCCCTTCTTCTGTTGCTATATTTGTTGGTTGCAACATGAAAACTAATAAAATATGGTTTAAAGAACCAAGAAAATATCACACATACTTCAGATTTTGAGGAAATTGCCCATTAAGAACCTAAATGGACTCATTCTAGAAAAAATCCATGCCCCTAATTTTTTATATTCGTCTTCATTTGTTGAAATCACACTACAAAACAATATCTTTGTTCTAGCACAAGTTTCATAAACTACTTGTAAAACAAATATCACATATGTGCGTTTAAATTTGGATCTAAAAAATTCATGTTATGTGAGAAATTATCCACATCATAAATAAATTCATGCATTTTGTGCAAATTTGATGAATAACCAACTCGCATAATTCTATCACTTGTACATATGTTGGATGTAGGTTTGATTTATCTATTTTGTTGATTTGGAAAGTGTTTGGTTGAATCTGATAGGTGGAGAAGCTTGAGGTGACCATTTTCCATGTCCTCCAACTCACTCTTTTTTTGTATCATGCCCACACTTATATGGACTTGTGACTCAACAAAATAATCACAAATTGGCTATGTAATTTCTCTGTAATATTCTTAAAGGAAGTTTACAATGATAAACAAAGAAAATAAAAAACACACATAAATTCACACCACATTAAAAACCCTAGAAATGCCATAAACTATGTTGAGCTGAGCCATTTTACTAATATAAATGTTGGGTACAAGATAAGATCAGAATGCATGCACCTGGACTTGCCCAAGGTAAGCTAATTATGCCCAGGTGAGGAAATCAATTGTTCTAACACAAGTGTAGTTGTCCCCAACAAATATCTACAACACCCCTTTGAAATCTATATTGCTGGCTGCAAATAATGGCTGCTATGACTTCCTCTTGTGCTCAATAAATTTTGGTAAATTAACCCCGGTATCTCCTCCAATAACCCACAAAAACCCACGAAATAATTGGCAAAATGTTGACCTTGGAATTTCATCCTAATTTTCCCTAGCTCCTCCAGCTACTGAGTATTTCGAGTGACATGTAAATTATATTGCTAAATGCCCCCAAAAACAATGAGATATTCAGCAATTCTCCTCCTGGAACTCCTGCACAAATCTCAACCCCAAATTCCTCTTCCTCCTTGTGTCCCATGTGTGGCATGAAATAGAGCTATGCAGGCCCTATGCAGTCTCTACTGAACTCAATCCACAAATAGGTTGTGATGCTCCCAGATCAATATGAAAATGATGGAAACTACCTCCTAGGTCTAGCACTCGAGGCCCACCAAATAAAGGGTGAGATTCTCACCTGAAAATATCTTATGCTCAACAACACATGCAAACTTGGCCTCCGGCTCAAGCATGCTAGTCAAGGTGAATGCTCAAATGATCAAAGATGCCCAAAATGGATGCCTCCTCCTATTTTGTCATTATTCCTCCAATTTTCCCATGTGGAGCCCAACCATCGAACCCTCCATGCTTTCCCTTCAAGAAATGTGCATTTCCAAGAGGGGAGCATATTTCAACCTTGGAGTGGTCCCTATCATCCACTAACCATTTGACTTTTCCATTTTTCTCCTAATTTGGGCCCTTTCCTTAGCTCCAAAACTCAAATGGGGTCCCAAAACCCACTTTTCCTAAGTGAAAGTGTAAAATATGACAAAATTGATATTCGCCTTAGCAATGTTGCTAACTGGGAATATCACAGTCCTCCCCACCAAAATGTTGCTTGTCCTCAAGCAATTGAAATTATGGATATCAGCGTATCTGCTATCCCTCCCAAATGGCATGCTTATTAGGCAGATTCCTCCACCTGATCAAAAACTCCTTAATGATTTTGTTCCACAAGTGTCTCTCATGGGTCTCCAAAATGGCCGCTGGCTCCAAAAAAATATTTCCCTCATTATCCATGGGTGGTAACTCTATAGTTGTTGTCACATGTTGCCCCAATGCCTTTTTCAGGGAAGATACATGGAAAATGTTGTGAATTTGGATCCTTAGGGGTAGCTCTAGCTCATACGCTACCTCCCTAACCCTCATGCTGACTCTGTATGGTCCATAAAGATGGGGCTTGAGCTTCTCATCCCCCTTCTACTTGATAGTGGACTGTCTGTATGGTTTAAGTCTCAAGAAAAATAGACCCCAACCTAAAATTATCTTTGTACTTGCCCTCTGTCAATGAGATATCTTTTTGGTTCTCTGTAGTCTGTAGGTTATCTTTGAGAGCCCGTAAAATATCTTGGCTCTCCTGAATCCAATCCTTGTTCCTAGGGGCGTTGTTGTCTTCAAACATCACATTAGTGAAAATGCATCATAATCGTACAAATATTTGAATATGAACATACCTATGGACATGTGGTATGTTGTGTTGTAGTAGTACCATGCATGATACTAGCCCATCACATAGTTGCGTAAATAGTCCTCTAGCCACTTGTTTACAGTCTTCGTCTACCTATCAGCTGGAATCCCCCCATGAATCTGTTGTCTCGATCACTGATAATGGTCTTCGGAAGACCATGGAGCCAAAACACCTCCATGAAAAATAGTTCAACCACCTATGAGACTGAGGACCGATTTGAAATAGTGAAAAAGTGGTAAAATTTTATCAATCTGTCTACCACCACATATATGCAGTCCTTGCCTTGGACTATAAGAAACCAGTGATAAAATCGATCACGATACTCTCCCATTTTTCCTAAGGAATAGGAAGAGATTGTAACAATCCAACAAGCTATGTCTACTCACCCTTATTCCTTTGGCAAGTATCACACTCCTGGATGTGCTTCAGAAGTTCATCCATAAGGCCCCTCCATTAAAAATAGTCCCTGATAGTCCTATAAGTTTTCGTGAACCCCTAATTCCTGGCTAATGGTGAGTCGTGGGTAATTTGCATGATCTTATTCCTCAAGTGGGAGTTGGGCACTAAATAGATCTGGTCCCTATATTAGATCGCCTCATCCATCACCCTATCTTGATCATCCATAACTGTACCATCCAAGACCTCACAAGAAAATTGGTACTTGGAATAATCCATTAGCAATGGCGCCTTCTAGTCTAATGCCATGCTCATCAGTGAAATAGTGGTTGGCCTCCTATATAGAGCATCCACTACGACGTTGTGTCGAACTTTGGCATACTCAATGTCAAATTCATATGCTTGAATGCTCATCCACTTTTTTTGCCTCTACTACAAATGCTTTTGCTCCAAAACGAATCTGAGGCTATTATGACCTGTTTTCACTGAAACTTGTTGCCCACCAAGTACTGTCTAAACTTGGCCAGTGCATGCATGATGAATAGCATCTCTTTTTTGTATATGGAGTATAGCCACTCATGGGGAAGTATTTTTTGGATCTCAAAATCTATTGGGTTCCCCCCCTACATCAAGACCACTCCTACTCCCTCCCCTGATGTATCGCACTCAAGCACAAATGGATGCATGAAATTTGGGAGTGCCAACACTGGGAAGCTACTCGTCACCTGTTTAAGGTGCTCAAAAGCCTCCTATGCTCCATCGGTCCACTGAAATGCCCCCTTCTTGGTCAAATCCATGAGGGGAGCTTCCAACTATGAGAAGCCCTTCACGAAATTCTTGTAGTAAGTGCATATACCCACAAAACCCCTCAACTTTGTCACATTCTGCGACACTAGCTAGTCCTGAATGGACCTAATCTTCTCCTTGTGCACTCTCACACGATCCTCCCCAATAATATGCCCTAGATAGAGAATCTTTTTCAATCCTAACTCACACTTCAACAAATTAGTGCAGAATCGTTGCTCCTCTGATATGCGTAAAACCACCTCCAAGTGCTCCTCCCAAGTCCAACTATAAATCAAAATGTTGTTGAAAAACACCAACATGAATATCCACAACTGCCCATAGAACACATGGTTCACGCAAGGCTGAAAGGTGGCAGGTGCATTGGTTAGCCTAAAGGGCATAACTAGGAACTCGAAGTGCCAATAGAGGTGCTTGGAATCCATCTTGGTGATATCGTTCTTCCTCACTCTAATCTAGTGATACCGCAAACACAAGTCTATCTTGGAGAACTACTTAGCTCCTCTCATCTCATTCATCATCTCATCTATGTGTGGAATGGTGTAGTGGTTCTTCAGGGTCTTCTTGTTGAGTGCCTGGTAGTCTATGCGCACGTGCAATGTCCCATCCTTCTTCACCTGGACAACCAATGAAGCGAAGGGGCTAGAGCTAGGCCTAATATGCCTAAGTTCCAACAACTCATGAATTTCTCGCTCAATATTTTCCCTTTAAATCTTAGGATGTATGTAGGGTGTTGTAATAATGACCTTTGCCCCTACCATATCTTATTATCATAACACCATTGTCACAATCATACTTCACTATTGTCAATATCATAGGTTCTGTCATCGCTGTCATATCCTCCTTATACAAAAAAATTATACATTGTTGTCAATACTTCATAGAGTCAGTACCTTGTTGATATGATAATCACCCTATGAGTGACCTCAGTTAAAGATTTATTAAATGAAGGTATTACAAACTCATGTGCTAGTGTGTGTGTCTATGTTATTTAAGCAACAGATTGATCAGATTACCAATACACTGACACTTGAAATGGAAAACAACAGAGAAACATAGTAAGCAAATACAAGAACACAAAATTTTAATAAGGAGTTCACCCTATCCTCCAGGGCTACGTCTCTGGTCCAGCTTTCAGTGGTGGCCTTCTTTTATTGTGTCTTGAAGTAGATAATTACAATGAAGGAGCACAATGTGAGTCTCTTGAAACGAAATTTGCTTGGCAGGGTGGTTCTTGGATGCCCCAAGCCACTAGAGTACACAGACTCTTTTCCTTACCAACTCTGTGACCTTCTGGTCTACAATGGAGAGAGTCCAATGTGGTGCTCAGTCTAGATAGATTCTCTCTGGGATGGCTTGAATCCCTCAAGCTCTCTAGTGCTCGATGCTGCCTTTAGTCAGCTCGGCCCTCTATCTTCCATTCTGCTGTTGCTTCACTGTGTTTCTTCTCTTTTTTCTTCCTTTCTGTGTTCCGTCCTCCTCTAAGGATTCTAGTGTCTTTCTCTTTCTCTCTCAATCCCTGTTCTGTTTTCAGTTCATGGCTTAAAACCATTCGTACCCATGGCTCTTCGATTCCTCTTCCACTTCCCATCGGATCGCCTGCTACGGCTTCACTTGTAGTTCCCTGTTTCGCAGCATCATTAAGTTCACAGGGAGAGGCCACATGTCCTTCTGCAGCTACGCCAATTTGCTTCGTCGGTTCGGTTTTTCTGTTACATTGTGGAATGAGCCTTCTGCCACCTTGGCAGTCAAATCAGATGTTAAATCTTTACAAACTGTGGCTTAAGCCCCCATCAATTCTTCTTTCCCATTGGGTTCGATCTCAGCTATTAGATCTAGGGCCTCCAGATCCGATGCCATATGCACATTTCACGCGGTTGACTTGCTCGACCGTTAACGTGCGATGAGCAACGGTTTTCTCTTTCCTCTGCTTTCCACGCGTCGACCGCTGAGTGGGATCGCTCCATTTTCACCAATTTTGCTTACCATTTGAGGGTGCCCCTGATCAATACTGCCAGTTTTTGGAGTGGGTCCCGCCTTTAGTGCTTTAGCCTTTTTCCTACAGTTTTCCCAGCTCTCATGCAACTAAGCACTTGGGGCTTCTCCAATTTGGGGTTTTTCGCCCAATGATGCGTGATTAGCGGCTAATCGTACATCAAAAACCTCCTTTGTTTCCCAATCTGGGCCTCCCAGGGGCTAAATTCACCTCTCGTGTAGTCTCCATGGGCCTCGGTCAGCGCGCTTTGACGGAGGTCCTCGTCATTCCCAGCTGGCTGCCATTGCCACTGGTTCAGGGGTGTTTTTGATCACTATTGTAATTTCTTTGAAGTTTTTCCTGACCTGGTACAGCCATGGCTCTGTTTAATCACTCTTTATGGATCCAATTCAGATCATGGCCTTCCAACTGAAAAGCTTTTGGACCACCAAAAGTTGCTTTTATTTCAAGCATCGACTAAGTGAGGGTACTGCTGTCTCACTTGCCCAATCTCAATCCACTTTGCACTGCTTGGCTTTGAACCTTTGAGTCCAATTTTGAGGTACTCAATATATCCTCTATGCATCGTCCTCACCTTCCTATCTAAGACTATGTCTTCTTGCAGTTCATTCAAATATTTAGGTAGCAGGTCATCAATGGAAGGCAATTGACTTTTCTCTTCAAGATCCTCAATTATTGAAGGTTCAAACAATCTCAAGCAATCTGCATCTACGACTGAGTAGATGTGCATGTAAGCTGGTAGATCAAGGCAAAAAGCATTTTCACAAATCTTCTCAAGTATCTTAAAAGGTCCATACCTGATAGGCTTTAACTTTTTACCTTCACCTTGCATCCTGTCCTTGCTGATATACAGCTAGACCTAGTCTCCAATGCTCCATCTGATACTTTTCATGCCTTGTTGAGATTGCAACAAGATGATGGAGCTTAGTGAAAAGAGTCGCCTTCACTAAGTGGGCCCACAGGCTATTTTTGGCGCAAGTCTATTTTTAGACTATGTCTATTTTTAGACATATGGATAATGTCTATGGATTGCAGGTTGCTGTTTATGGATGATTGATCAAGTTGGAAAAATAGACGGACTTCTATTTTTGATGAAAATGTGAGTGATCACAGTGTGAGTGATCAAGTCTATTTTTATGACTGGCTGTCAAAAATAGAAAAGTCAAATATTATTATCTCACAATAATATTTGGACTATAAACTTAATCTTATTCTCTTGGAGCACTTCAGTTTGAGCTACAAAGGTGGCACATGCAGCTGTCAGAAGGAAATATGCTTTTCTTATGAGTCAGTTGAGTTTTTGCATGCATGACTTCAGTTAGAACTCAATTAGTTGAGTTTGGTGGAGTTGATTGTGGAATTGATGGAGTTGTGTTCAGTTTAGCTTTGTTAAACTGGTTGTATTTAGTCCAACTGGAAAATAGACTAGAGATGAGTTGGGTGAATTAGTTATTAATTAATTCAAAAGTTATTAACTCATAATACAACTAATGAATACATAAGTTAACTCAGTTGCATGTCAGTGCATGTTCAGTTCAACAGGGACCGGTGGTAGAGAATCAGATTGCTATCAGTTGTGACTATAGTTGTGCACCAGATCTTGCACAATCAAGGGATTGAGTAATGCCAATGAGGATTGCGTGGTTCAGCCAAGGAAATACAAGTTTGCTTCAGCCATTCATCATTATTCTCTTGCAGGATTGCGCAGTAGAGGCAGGCAAGCAGTGGAAGAGATTTGGAGATCAGATCTGAGCTGTATTGTGTGTAACAGAGGTGGAGATACTTGTGAGAAGTATTATGCTGTGTAATGTTACATGACTCAATCATTAATATACAGATAGTTGGGGTTTTTAGCGAGATGCTTTCCCCGGGATACATACTGTGTTAATGTGTGAATGCTCTTGATGTTTTATTGTTATTGATGCTGCTATATTGATGATCAACATAGAGGAGCTTATGTATTGTGTATGTTTTCCACAATAGTACATGATCAGGATAATCTCCATTGAATATGTGTTAAATTATTCAAAATTTCTACAAGTAATGACCCCTGGTATCCATATTACCATGGTGCTGATTCTGTACATGGATTGTCTTCACTATACCTACGTATGTACATGACCTTTCTTCTCATCACCTGCATATGCTTTCTCAAAATTTTCTTTTATCCTCCATCTATATCTGAACTAATATTCCTTTGTATTGTAGCATTTATATCAATATGTATAGTCATCCTATTATCACAATGTATTGTTGGCTTCGTTGGGGCCTGGCCAAGGTTCAGCGTTAGTTAGCCAAACAAATCCATACACCACTGGCCCTTTTGACATCAGCCTATGGGGAACGAACCGAAGTCTCACCCAAAGTAGTATGGGGGAATGTTGGAACCAAGTTTCCACACCCTAATATCATTGTGATGTTGATTTTTACTCTCAGCCCCTACTTTCACAGAGGTCGCTAAGCCTTAGGGCTTTATCAGACTACCCTTTATTCCTTCCTTTAGTACCTCCGCGAAGGTGTATGATTGACCTTCATGCAGCCTTAACCTGTGATTCAAGTACTTTTGCACAGCTATGATAGCGTACTGTATAGGTTCCAAAGTTATCTTAAGTGTTCTACTTATCTTACTAATTAATCACAGTTAGTGCCATGTAAATTGATATTCTTACTTACGTTCAATCAACAAATATAATCACATATATTTGTGCATCACATAACCATTGTAGATTAAACCCAAAACACAATATAAGAAGATGCATTAAAAAGAACTAAATTCACAGTATTTGCAGAATACCTCTATTTATTGATATCTTCAAGTTAATACAGACTCTATCTGCCTTGTGCACACAACTGCAAGGGACCACACACTCAGCTGCGGACATCCACCCTAGACCTCTGCGCACTCAACTGCAGAGCCTCCACCTACACTAAGACCTAAGAAAACTTAAACTACAATGCTTAACTTCTTACTTCATTCTTCACTAACCACTACTTAGAGCTTACTTACTTAGCTTCTTTTTATACAATCCCATGGTCCACAGGCCATGGTTAGATCTTTACAGCTGACTTTACACTTTACAAAATAAGGGCGGACAACCCTTTATGACTGTTGACACCTTCGCGCTCCACGACCATAAAATGCAGATAATTTACAAATTTATTACAAAAATTGTCCCAAAACATGGACTTTTAGCCCCAAAAATGTCCTCGGGGGAACCCGTTCCCAACATGTATACATCTTTATCAAGTAGTCTTTCATCAAGTAAAAGATAGTTGCCGTAATTCCAATAGGTCGTCTCATCTTCCACCAAGAGAATCACTACTTAGTCTTGAATGACACATTGTGTCAACGTGGAACTTACTCCATTCTTTGAATTTGTCTAATGTATGATGAGGTGGAACATGTTCTTAATGACTTCCATGTTGGGGCATGTGGTGGTCACCTTTCAGGCATGGCTACTACCCAAGAAATCTTGCATGTGGGACACTATTGGTCGAATTTGTTTAGAGATTTCACCACTACAATCTAGCGGTGTCACCATTGTCAAATTTAAACAAAGAAAATGTGAAGCCCCCTATCCCCTGCACCCAGTAGTTGTTGTCAGTCCTTTCTCTAAATTGGGAATAGACTTCACCACTTGCAATCCCACTTCATCCAATGGTCATGGTTACATCATTGTTGTCATTGACTAATTCACAAAATGGGTTGAATCCCTTCCTACTTATAAGGTTGATGGCAATAATATCACATTATTCTAATTTTATTAGGTAATATGCTACTTTGATGTGCCCTGCACAATTTTTATAGACCATGGATTGCATTTCCAGAATTACATGATGTCTAACTTAACCTCTATGCTTGGTTTTCACCAACATCATTCATCTTCATGCTACCCACAAGCTAATAGAAAAATTGAAGTCATTAACGATTTCCTCAAGACCATGATTTGTTGGTAAGCAGGAAATCACAAGACTAGCTCGCATAGAATTTTATATTCTACACTTTGGGCATATGGAATGTCAGTCAAGATGGATATATGATTTACACCATTTTAGCTTGTTTATGGCCTGGAAGTAGTCATTCCAATTGAGTGTCATATCCCGTTGCTTAAACTCATTATTGAAATCCTATCCAACAATATTTTTGATGATAAATTCTTGTTATCACTACATAATTTGGTGTGACTCATCAAGATGTTGCACTAGCTCTCGAAGTGCACAAATGATTAGTGAAAGCTCAATATGACAAACAACTTAAGCCTTGTTCTTACCAAGAGGGCGATCTTGTTTTAGTTTACAATTAAAAGCACAACTCCTTTGGGGCAGGAACACTTCAACCATTATGAATCGGTCCCTACATTGTCACTAATGTTCTTTCTAAAGGATCATATAAACTTTAAGACTATGATGGAATTCCACTCACTAAGCCCTGTAATGGGTTCTATCTAAAAAATATTATGCCTAATGTTTCATTAAGTGTATGCTTTGTAATTTTGTGTACATAACTTGTGTTTATTTTTGGTGTGCTTGATTTATTTTGGCTATATTTAGTTATTTGTCTCATGCATTGTTCTTTTTCTACATAAATGTCAACTTCACTCTTGCCATATGTCAGATATGTAGATGGTACTAATCATTACACACAACACTTTGCATCAATCGCTTGGATACTTCACATATCTGAGTCAGAGCTACTTAGTTCTATAGGGGCCTCTCTTGGTTATGCTACTAAAAATATTGTTTTGTATAGGTCTATCATTGAACTCCCTACAAAATCTATATCTCTCAGCATTTCAAATTCAGTGATCAGGATAGACTTCCAACTGATTGTTGTTCATTTAAACAATCACTATCATATTCATAATCAAATTTTAGTACATCATTTTTTAAGAGTTAGGATTTTGGAATGAAATTTTAATTTTCTTACTTATCAACACATTCCAAGAGAATATAATGAATTAGATTATTCTTTAGGAAACTATGTATTAGGTTGGCATCTTTCAAATTTACTTTAGTTCCATTCATCCATGTACATTTTCACAAAAAAATTTACATAAATGACATTAAATACATTAAATACATGAAATCATTTAATGAAAATTTACATTAAATACATTAAATACATATGTGTCATGGAAAGCCTCGTGTCATATTTTTTTCACCCTAACAAACAAAAAAATTGCAAAAAATTTCAACCAACTTTGGATCCCCTGAATCATTCAACCTAGCATATGGGAAGTCCTCAATCATCGGAATCTAGACTTGTAGCCATTCAAAGAATTTTGTGTCAAAATAATGTCTAATAAGTCCACCTCTTGTCCAAGGTCCTCAGGTTGCCCATCTCTCTAGCTTGTGCTCCCTTGGAACTTCTATAGATAGACTCACCCTTGGCCTCAGAATAGGCATCCTCTCTAGCATAAAGGATACTATCATTTTACCATACCCAAACTCTCTTTAGCCCTTAGTATTTCGTGTTGTCAATTATACTTTCACCCAGATGAGGACACTTTCACACTAATTAAACACCTGCAATTTCAGGAAATCCAATGCCAAAAATGTTTGGGCTTTCGTGGCCACATGTTGGCTCTTAATCCCTACTAGTTGAACTGTCATACATAGAATAGACCTCAATGGTATTTCTCTCAATTGTTCCATTGAATTTTCTTTATTGACCATATGAGTACCTAGTGTGCAATGGTTGATGATCAAATCAATAGTGGTTCTATGATTTACTTTCCCTCCTATTAAATTTTCTCATGCACCTCTACATGAAAATTCAATGAGGAAATATATGTCATCTCTCTCAATTGAGAGCTCATGGTCCCCAATCTTAAACATACCTTTATTTTCATCCCACCACTAGATTATCCATGCCTAGAGATCCTCTTGTGATTTCATTAGGTCAAGTCTAACATACTTTAGCAAACTACATCATCTCAGAGTGGCTAAGCATGTTGGATCGTTTCTCATTTGTAATTATTTATTGTCAAGAGCCCTTTCACTCCAGAGGCTCATCTTGATGACTTGATTCTTGCACCATTCAACATCTTGATTACATTTTGTTGGTCACACAACCTTGCAAATTGAAGAATTTATTGTATTTCATACGTCTAGCCAACTAATGATGGCACCTTTTACCCCACAAGGCATGCTAATGTGACCTCCTCGTTCGGGAATAACGTGAACACACACTCCTTTGAGCTGGGCACAAACTTTACCTAGCCAGGTGATCTAGGACGAGCCTAAAAAATGAAAAACATTGTTGAAAAAATAAAATTAAGACACTAAATGAAATAACATGATCAATGCTCTTACCTAGAACTAATGAGAAGTTGAATGATTGCCTTGATTACTCATAATCACCCTTGGAAGCCCTACCTCTATTTTCACTCCAAATTCTCTCACCAGCTCAACCTATTGCAAATGAGGACAAAAATTCCAATTTATAAACTTTGGAGGTGTGAATAAACTCAGTTTTTGTCATTTATAAGAATGTTTTCCTCTTTTTTTGTTTCTAATGTGCCCAATAACTATCTTACAAATGTTTTTAAATGATATAATGTTGTTTTAAGTAATTTTCTGCAGAATTGACCAACATTGACTTGGATTGAGAATTCCTTTTGGGGAATTTCTTGCTTTTTAAACGAAAAACCCTGAGTTACCTATTTCAGGCTCGTAAAACTACTACGAAATATATTTGAGCGATTCATTTTCTGTCTTCTTCTTGCTCTTTAAACTAAAAAAGATATCATAAGTTTTTTTATTTGATTTAGATAAAAAATTTACAAAAAAAATCAAGGTCACTTTGTCTCCTCGTACTCATAACAAAATGAGGAAGACATCTATTGAGCATAGGTTTTTCACTTTACTTAAACTCAATGGACTATTTATGGAAAAGGGACTATATCATGTATACTATTAACCCTTTGTTGCACTTGTTCATTAACCATGACAAAGGTACCCCCTTGGAGTCGTCTTTACTCTCTTTTAAGACTCTCTAAATGTGAAAATACCATTGACTTTACCCTTTCTAGACTTGTTAAACCTAAACATATTGGGAAAATTGGACATAAACGTGGTTATACTATCTATATTTTGAAGGAATTTTTGTAGGACTACCTTGTCAATCCCTTAAACATAGCACTTTCCCATCATATTCCTCATTTTGTTAGCTTCACTATGAACCCTTCAATTTTATGAGTTGTATTCTGATACCAAGATGTCCCTGCATCTTTGTTTCAAACTCCTCTTTATGTTCTTGAGTCTAAGTTGTGTAGTCTTTATAGTGTCATTCCTTCTATTGTTCAAGGGATCAACCTACTCTCTAATCCCACACTTCTAAACTAACTCCAAATAAATTACCTTGTCCTATTTCACGTCAATTGATGTAGGACTCCTTATTTCCTTCCTTTGATAGGTATTTTCCTATCGACTTCAACATCTTATGTAGAAAAAATATCGAGAAACATTTCAGTACCCTAGAGTTTGCAATCCTCAGTGGAAGGTTTCCATGCATTTGACTGGGGATTTTCATCATTGCTCCCATTTGAATGATTATATGAGTGTTTGATACTAAATCCTCTTATTCACACTCGCTAGACTGTATTGTGTATCTTGGAGACCATCATTCTTATCGGTGGTCATCATCATTTCTATTAATGGTTTCCATCATTAGCCAGTAATCAAACAATTTCTCACATGTTTGACCTCAACATATTTATTCACATGTGTAGAAATACGTTATTTCAGAAGCGGTGAGGAAGATCGTGGGTAGAGGCTTACATCATTCAACCTTTTTTCCTCTTATAATATGTAACTATCATTGTTTGGAGATAGCATATCAGATTGATCACATTGTGACATCTATTCACGTTGTGCCTATCAGTGGATTCAACTGCCATACCTTCATTGGATATCACTATGGGTTTTCTACTAAGCATGGGAATGCCCGACTGAGGACATGATTCTATGTTTTGACATATGTTGTTGTTTTCATGTCTCCTTCAATTCTGAAACTCTGACACTCTCTCTCTATAGTCACATTATATAAAATATTTTGGCCATCATCTTCTTATATGACCTCACACTTTAGGAGGCATCTATTACACTGGAAAATACCTCCTCATTAGCTCAGAGGAGAAGACAAGCATGGATTTAAATAAAAACCTAATTTAGAGTCCTAGTTTCCATGGAAATGCACCCCATAAACTGGTAATAAGAATGCTAACATGGTCTAGCAACCATTAGGCCATGTTAACCTAGAAAATCATGCTCTATTATTTGACTAATATTGTGTTACCCAATGTTCATGTGCTTGCAAAGGAAAATCACGAGTTAACTCATTATGGCTTTGTCACTTACTCAAACTTGACTCTGAAAAGTTGGAAGAGATTGCCTGAAACTTGTCTTTGGAAGTTTCCTATCCTAACAAAGGCTACTACATAGGTAAAGAGAAATAAAGCAGAGGAAACATCCTCAAACATTTTAGCTTTTTCCGAAAGTGAATTGGTGTAGAAATTCGAAAACGTTGAGCCTCCCTTTGCTTATATATTGGAGGTTAGGTCATTGTAATGGGGATCGTAATTCATGCATTGTTATGCTTCAAAGGCACTATTGAGAGAAAGAGAGAGAGAGGAGATAGGAGATGAAGGAAGGCTTGTTGTGACACTATGGTTGTAACCTTCCTTCATTGATTAATAATATAGATCTACCATTTCTTTTTCTATTTCATGGTCACATTCTTGGACTTGTTTAAGGGTTCCTTCTCTACCATGTTGACTGCTCCAATAGAACTATGTAGGAATAAGAAGGTATCCATTAACCCTCACTTTTTCAAAAGTTATCTAACATTGGCATGCTTAAATGTATTTTTCATGAAAAGCTTTAGATCCCTTTATCTGTTTTCCTTAGGTTCCAGGAAACCTAAAAGTGTTTTCTGTCCATCTACCAGTGCATTAATCCCTACAACAGAATAGGCAGGTGGCCACCAATATCCACCTACATCATTCCTCCCCCATTATGAATCAATTGTCCCCATTACATTGAGTGCCTCAATGAGATGGGGAAACTTCTGTTGAACTTTGTCACTAGTGAGCCACTTGCATTGGTGCAAGTGTTGGCCAACATTGACGACCTTATACGGTTAGATCTTCCATTGGCGAGTGTTCTTTATCTCTATATCCATGATCCGATTATTTTTGGCCTATTCCATGAATTTAAGGTTGAGCTCTATTGCTATTGGTAGTTTTGAAATGTATGATGTGTCCAAGAATGGTGGAAAGTATGGCCGAAGGTGGTCCACATTATACACTGGGTGCAGCCCAAGGAATGGGGGAATGTTGAGTTCAAAAGCATTGTCTTTGTTGGCCTTGGTGATGGTTAAAGGTCTGTATCAGTGTGTTTGAAGCTTCCAATGTGGTCCAACAAGGTGTTCTTCCTATAAATGCAACTAAACTTCATCGCCCACCTAAAACTTATGTGGCACGAGATGTTGATTATGTCACTGCTTGTACTTGGCATTGGACTTATCCAAGACATTGTGCACCTATTTGTGGATGTGCTATATCCATTTAATAAACTTGGTTGCTTTATTAGCCTCATACTATATATGTGCAGATTTTGTCTTTGTAGTCACATGAGGCATCACAACATATATCAGAAACAATGGTTCAACTATCAGACCCACCTGAAAGGGACTGCGACTAGTCAAGCTATGGAAAGATTTGTTATAATTGTGTTGCCCATAAGGGAGGTTCTCATCCCAGGTTCATGTACACTTGGAGTTGTACATGCGTAGTATGTGCACTATCATATTGTTGATGATCTCTATCTAGCCATCATTCTGGGCATGGAATGCAATCGATTTGGTGAGCTTGGTGTCCAACAATGTCCAAAGGATCGACCTAAATGTGCATAGGAACATTATAACCCAATATGATATAATGGTCTATGATATCCAAAAATGTAACCTCACTCGTTCAAATAAGAGTTTGGCAGGGTCCTCTTCTATGATACTCTTCTTGCAGACTTCCAATGTAATGATCTTAGAAAATTTGTCCACAACCACAAATACACATTCATTACCATGATTGGTAAAAGGGAGGCCTGATAGATATTCCATGGAGATGGATTCCCAAGGATGGCTAGGAGTAGGAAGAGGAGTGTATAAGACTTGGTTCTTGATGGCTGGCTTAGCAATGGCACAAGTAGTGCAAGATCTGATATATTTTCCAACATCCTATTAGATTTTTGGCCAATAAAAATACTTTTGCAGTACAACCACAATTTTATCCACACTAAAATGTCATGTCACTCGACACTAGTGTTCTTCTAAAATCAGCTCAGCACACTCACTTGAAGGAACACAAATATGGCATAGTTAACATTATAATGTGTTCTAAAGGTGTAAATCTAGAACTTGTTTGCCATCCACTAACATCTAGTATGTGATGGAGAACTTAGGATCATTTTTATACATTTATGGCCATTAAGAGGTCACATGGCCACAAGAGTCGAGAACGATAGTCAGTACTACAATTGGGGGCTGACAGAGCCAATCTGCCACAAGATTAGTTCTACCCTTCTTGTATTTAATGCTTAAGTGGAATTTTTGTAGATATGTAGAGCACTCCTAAAGTAAATCGTTTAGCAACTCCCCTTGTGTCTGTAAAAACTAAAGACACCGTCAGTCTATGTGGATGACTATCTCCTTCCCCAGAATGTAATGCTTCCATTATCAACATGCCTACACAATATAATACATCTCTTTAAAATAAGTGGGACATTTGCAAATTGTATCGAAAAGTGTCTCAATGTGATAAGCCATTGGATTCCCTTTCTAGGTGAGGACTGCACCAATAACATAGTTAGAGGTTTTTGTTGTTGGGTTGTGTTATATTCTTTCCACGACTAGCCCACGTAGTTAACCGGGGGGTTAGAGGGGGAGTGGGTCCCCCATTCTTTGCGTCGATGGGGGTGTGGGGGGGGGGGCACAAGTGGTTTTAAGTGTACCCATAACCCCACTTTATGGGTCTGGGGCAGCATGCTGGAAAATTTTGGTTATGGACCATATGTTAGGATGGGCAGACCCACCTATGGTTTTGTGCATGATTTTCACACATGTTTTTTGGATGCGATGGTTTTTGGTCCATGGTATTGGATGCTTCAGCATGTATAAATATGTATTATAAAATTGAAAGGAACATAATGAAAAATAAAGCTGGTAGTCTCGGTTTTGGGATCCAGGGGAAATTCTCTGTGTATATGTGTTTTATGTGTTATGCTCTCACATTGTTTATTTTCTGTGTTTTAGAATTCGTATGCAGGTAATTTCTGTACGAGGTTAAAACCTACATTTGTCTCAATTTCAAGTGGTTGTTGTAGGTCTGGAAATGTGAGTACATGTGCAGAGCAGAGGTGGTACTTCAGCTCAACAAATTCCTTTTGTTGGGACTCAGAATAGGAAAACTTTGACTCGAACCTTGGTAGCCCAACTCAAAAGGCCAAATGATATGAGAGAATCCCAACCTCTAATAAAAATTGGCAAGTCCCAAAAAGTTGGAAGATCTATTAGAATGGTCGAGGCCAACCAATCCTGTTGAAAAGTGTGCAACAAGAAATGCTTGCTGAGAATGCAACAAGATGATGGAGCTTAGTGAAAAGAGTCGCCTTCACTAAGTGGGCCCGCAGGCTATTTTTGGCGTAAGTCTATTTTTAGACTATGATCATGGTCTATGAGTTGCAAGATGCTATTTGTGGATGATTGGTCATGTTGGTAAAAATAGATGGACTTCTATTTTTAGACATATGGGCGGATTCTATTTTTAGACTGCCAGGCTAAAAATAGAAAAGTCAAATATTATTATCTCACAATAATATTTGGACTATAAACTTAATCTTATTCTCTTGGAGCACTTCAGTTCGAGGTACGGATGTGGCACATGCAATTGCATGAAGGAAATACGTGGTTCTTATGGGTTAGTTGAATATTTGCATGCATGACTTCAGTTAGAACTCAAGTGAGTTGAGTTTAGTGGAATGGAGGTGCAGTTGATGGAGTTGTGTTCAGTTTAGCTTTGTTAAACTGGTTGTATTTAGTCTAACTGGCAAATAGACTAGAGATGAGTTGGGTGAATTAGTTATTAATTAATTCACAAGTTATTAACTCATAATGCAACTAATGAATACATCAGTTAACTCAGTTGCATGTCAGTGCATGTTCAGTTCAATAGGGATAGGTGGTAGAGAATCAGATTGCTATCAGTTGTGACTATAGTTGTGCATCAGATCTTGCACAATCAAGGGATTGAGTATGCCAATGAGTTTTCTCACGTATTTTCCCACATTGTAGCTTTTGCTCACGTTATTTAGCCAAGTAAATACGTGGTTGCCTTGGAATTATCATCATTCTCATGAAGGTATTGAGCAGAAGAGGCAGGCAAGCAGCGAAGGAGATTTGAGCCAGTGATTGATTCAGATCTGAGCTATATTGTGTGTAACAGGTGGAGCTGGTACTGGATTGCTTGTGATAAGCATTGTACTTTGTAATGTTACATGACTCAATCATTAATATACAAA